>JAVJIF010016359.1:0-136188 GCA_038442645.1 Agave tequilana
CTTGGGATTGTTTGCTCACACTTGTATTCGACCAAGAGAAACCATAGCGGCACCTCAAATCTTATCTAGAGGAATCTTGAGGAGATAGTTCAGAGCCCTTCACCGGAAATTCGGCTACACTCTTGTGTTATACCTTGTGGTGTTTAGCATAATAGTTTTTAGTTTGCATAATTTGTTTTCATCCACATTAATTCACCATTAGATTAGCTAGTCATCTATTCACCCCCTCTAGGTGATTTCAGATCTCCATTGATGAACACATGAATAGCTATACCAAGCTTCCTGCAGACTTAGTTGAGGTGGATGTAAAAATTGATGAAGAGGATAAAGCAGTGATTCTATTGAATTCTCTTCCTGACGAAGAGTATGAACCTTTACTCTTACCTTGATTAATGGTAGACAAATACGTAACTACAGTGGGACGTCAGAGTAAGAGGCAGGACAGACGATCATCTTCTGAGGTACATCAGCAGAGGGTTGGCCGTTAAGAGGCAGAAGTTAATCGGAAGGGCAGAGGTGACCATGGGAAATCAAAATCCAGATCAGGTTTCAGAGATCTGAAGAAGAATCAGTACACTTATGCAAAGAGTTAGGACACTGGAAGGTTGATTGTCCAAAAGGCCAATGGTAAGAAGAAGGAGTCAAAGACCGAGGCAAAATCTCGCACAGGTGGTTAGTACTCAAGCCAGCACTTCATAGGTGAATGGATCAGACTCAGACTCATCGGCATGCTCTTTCTCTGTTACACTACTCCTACTGTTGGTTACTCAGGTAATTTTGAGTGGGTATAGATAAATGAGCTACCTATTATGTGTGCCCGAACAGGGACTGATTTTCTAACTTAGAAGCTAGATGGATGTTTCACTGTCATGGTGATGATCATCCGTGTAATGTGGAAGGTAATAGTACAGTCATATCAAGATGTTGTGGGATGATACAAGAATTGAAGGAAGTGAGGTATGTATCTCAACTTAAAAGAAATCTTATCTCAAGATTACAAAAGGCTCAATGTGGTTATGAAGGGCGTCCACTAAAATAATCTCTACCATTGAAAGGTAGTATAGTTACAGGTCCGGTGGAGACTTCTATTTCTTCAGATGATGTTTGAACACAGGTCTGACACATGAGGTCTCGAACATGGAGGAGAAAAGTCTTTACAAGCTCAACAAAGAATGGATCATTAGAAGGTGCATCTACTGCAACATGAAATTGGGTGGACACGGCATTTTGGACAAGAAGACGAAGGTAAAATTTGGCACCTCTACACACCGCTTGAAGGTCTGCTTGATTATGTTCACGTAAGTATTTGGGGACCTGCTAAGACTACGTCGCTTGGAGGTCATATGTACTTTATCTCTTTTATTAATAATTTATCTAGGCATTGTTGGATATATCCCATGAGATAAAGATTTGAAGCCCTAGGTATGATGGTGAAGTGGAAAGGTATGATGAAGAAGAAACAGACTGGTAGGAGATCAAGGAGCTTTAAATCGATTAATGTTGAAAATAAAAGAACCAATTCCTACGATTTGGTCGGCGCACTGGTATGGTACTCACTTCACAGATGGAATACACAGGTTGGTTAAGAAAATAAATCATTCGTTGCTGAAAAAGGCTCCGTGTTTGTTATCTAACGCACGATTAGATAACTCGTTTTGGGCTAAGGCGATTGTATATGCTAGTCATCTCATAAATAGATTATCATCGACTGCGATAGGAGGTAAAACTCTTCTGAAAGTTTGGTCTGAGAAAGTTGCTCAAGATCATGATTTGCTACAGGTATTTGAAAGTCCGGTCTACTTTAGTGCCAAAGATGACAAGGTAAATCCGCGAGTAAAGAAGTTTATGTTTGTGGTGCAAAAGAAATATGAAAGGCTACAACAGTTATGGGACCCTAAAAACAAGAAGATTGTGTTGAGTCAGTATGTCACATTTGATGAGACTCATTATTGAAGTCTACCATCTCTCAACAGCTAGAGAGGATGAAGACCAAGGATGTATCGCAGCGGGTAGAGGTTGATGCTACTCCACAAACTCCTGTTGGTTTGGTATCAGTAAAGACTTCACCGGATGTGATACCGGGTGGAGATCATGTAGTCAATTTGATGTTGAACAGGTTGAAGACATTGATGAGAATATCAAATTATTTGCAGCTATTGGAACCAAGATAAATTCATGAAGGTAGGTAAAGAAGCATGAATCTCAAGTTGATAACCACGACAAATTGAAGGTCGTTGTTCTACATGACAGTATTACTAAGAAGGTTCATATGACTCAGCTAGTTCAGTTCGCTGCTGAAGATCTAGTCATCGATGCTGAAGATCTAGTCATAACTACTTGAGCTCGGTGGAGCTCGTTTAATGAACTACGGTTAGCTTGATCCCTTGGGTAAGGTACATAGGCAGCCACATAGGCGCGGTCATTTGGTGATGTACGCGCCAGAAAAAAGAAGAAAGAGAAGTCTTTACTGTAAATTTTTTCTTGAATCAGATGAAAGAATTACAACAAAACTGCTTTTTCCTTCCAGTTACAAGGGAGGGAGGATGTTTGAGTCTTGAATCCTCTCTTTGTTTAAGGCTGGGTCTTCGTGTGGCGGTGGAGAGTGAATCTTGTTCTCCATTGACCGGATGACCGTCGGGATCGTCAGGGAATCTTCTCTTTGGCTGGTAGAGGGAGTAGCACAGCTCTGTCTACCAAAACTCTCAAAGAGAAGGTAGGCAAAGAGCAGCTTGTACGCAGCAAGCTTGACGAAGAGTTGAGCTCTCTCCTGTCTCGGTCTGTCTCTCTCTGTGATCTTCTGATCCTCTTGATGCCAGATGCCTTTCTGATCGCCCTTGTGTCTATCCCCCCTGCCCTCTGATTGCCTCGACCTCATAGCAAACGAGGCTATTTATAGAGGTCCTAGGGGGTGAACGTGGCCCCCTAAAAACGCTCCATAATGAGGGGGTAACTTCCCCACTTTCCTGCTATGTGGACGGTGGACTGGCCCAATAACCAGGGCGGTTATAACCGAGGCGCGGGTCTGGACCCTCGCGCCTTGATGTTGAGACGCGCGGTGTCGAGTCCACGCACCTTGAGTTGAGACGCGGGTGTCGAGCCCACGCGCCTTGAGGTTGAGACGCGGGTGTCGAGCCCACGCGCCTTGATGTTGAGACGCGGCTGTCGAGCCTACGCGCCTGATGTTGAGACGCGGGTGTTGAGCCTTCGCGTCTTGAGTCTGAAACTCTGCCTTTTAATGGCTTGTCTTTTAGTGATTTTTAGACAGCCTACAGGTGATGCAACCCGTATGAAGATATTTGGTGCATTTGGGTTCTTGAGAATTAGCAGCGGAAGCTGATTTGGACTTCACGTAGAGGTGAAAAGTTGAACTTCATGTAGAGGTAAAGAGTTGATCTCGATGAACATTTGATCTTCTGGTGGGAAGATAATTGAGTTTGCATAAGGGGGTGTGCATCTAATATTGAGCCGATATTGTTACTTGGTGTGCTTCTACTCAGATTTGGTTGGACCGTCTTGAAGACATTTGGACTGGAGAGCAGTCAGTTGGAGTCAGTGTGGCTCATAATGGGTTCTTCTGAGGTCAGTCAGTTGCTGAGTTGTAAACATGTTTGTTGGTCAGCTCATATGACTCCTCGGTGGAGTGATGGGAAGATATGTATGGTGCATTCCGTTTAGATAGTTGAGCTGAAGTTTGAAATCAATATAATTGATATTGGAGTTTGAAGAGAGTTGCTAGTGACGATGATAAACTCAATTTGGATCTGTGTGATCATTGAAAATCAATTGTATATATGCTGGCGATTCATTTGGAAGCGGTTTCGTCTGTTGGTCAAGCCGAAATCGTGCGTCGATTTTGCCGAGATCGTGTGTCGATTTTATTCGGAGCGCTCAAGCCGAGATCGGTGTCAATTTCGCCGAGATCGTGTGTTGATTCGCCGGGTGTTCATTGGAGTTCGGCTCAGATTTGAAAAATCTTCATCGAGATGGAGAATTATAGGGAGAGAGGAGATAAGAGAATATAAAATACATCAGGGAGAGTTTTTAAAACTCATTGGAAGAGATAGTGCAAAGATCGGAGTTCAGAGAAAGCGAGAACGCTGTTCGCAGTCGGCCAGGATACCGCACGGTCGACCGACGTGCACGACGTTCACATGCACGCTCGCTCAGTCGACCACCCGGTCGACCGTAGTAAGAAAGCGATCGACTGAAGCAGTCGACCGAATGGCACCCTTTGACATTCTGTTGGTTCGGCCCTCGACCAACCCGGTCGACCGAAAATAGGGTCGACCGACCGACGAATTTCTTCTCCTGTTTGAATTCAAACTTCTTTTCTGATTTGGAGTCGATCCAATGAGATTTTCTAAAATCCTGGGACTCTCTTATTATAAATAAGGGTTAGAACTCATGAATTGTATCCCTCTGATATCCTCTTGTAATTGATTATTAAATCAATAAGATCTCTCTCTGTCCCAAGGACGTAAGCAAATTGCCGAACCTCGTTAAATGTTGTGCTTGCTTTCTTTCTTGTTGGTTTGTTGTTCTTGTTTTTTGAGTACTTCTCAACTACATCTCTCTCTGTCTATTTGGGGTTCCTTAATTGGTAGTTCCAAGGCATGCACAACAGTAATGACTTATGGAGGATACTTTTTGCATTGAAAAGATTGTATACAAGAGTAGCTAGTATCTATATCACCTTGAAATTAAACATACCTCAAAATGCATATCCTGTATTAGGCAATTGTAGAGTGTGTTAGCTTTGATGGCTTTTTGCCCCCCCCCGAAATATGTGATGAAAGGGGTTGATGATGCTGATGATTATTGTTGTTACCACACCAGGCAAGTGAGAGGACCCTCAACACACCAATAATGGGACCTTTCTCATGGCTTAGTTTATTTCAACATGGGGGCACCAATTATGAGATGAATGCAGTGGACACCATCTTTCCACATAGGGTGAGGGGCTTGTCAGAAGGGACTTGAGGCATGTTAGTGACCCTATTCAGAGACCAGGTGTGCTCAAAGGCAATCACCGAGAGAGAGAGAGAGAGAGAGAGAGAGAGAGAGAGAAGAGAGAGAGAGAGGTTGGCCTTTGAGTGGAATCCAACTCCTCAACCAACACAATGGGTTCCTTTACACCCTAGTGGGTACCTCCCTTCATGACCTAACTAAAAGGATATCCAATAAAAAAATAAAAATTCATTTGATAATGCTGAGATTCCACTCTCTCTTTTGATGTGTGTCTGACTGAGATCCATGGTGGCCAATGGTGGAGGTGCCATTCTACGTTCTCTCAGAGACCAATAGCTGTTACAATCATAATTAAATTAACTTCTTCCTCTTCTCCTAGAGATAGATGATAGCTCATTATATGTGTGTATAGATCCTATAATGTGGTTATTAGCTAGGGTCATGTGCCCACATTGGGTTTGACCCATGTCCCTTGCTTCAAGGACCATTACATTAATATTCTCCCCTGCATCCTATAATGGTTGCACCCCTTATTCTATTTGCCATGATCTCTTCTTGGGGATCTCAAGGACAATCTCAAAATAATATAACACATGCTTTGCTCTCTCTCTCCACTCTCTCTCTCTCGAGCTCTCTCGAGCTCTGGGGTGTTGTGTGGAAGTGGGGGAGCACATAGAGGACTATTTTTGTTATCTTTGTTTAAATGCGAATGTGTTGTTGACACATACCCCCATGGGAGAGTTAATAACTCCTGCAAGGACTAGGTGTCATTTACTTTGGATGGTATATATTATATTCTCTTCTTCCCCTGAGATCTCTAGCTACCACTGTCTGGCAACTGGAGATGACCATTATTGTTAATGAGTTGAACAGTTTCCCCATGTGAAGCCCTTTCTATTATTTGTTACAATTAGCATTTCAAGCAAGCATTGCCACTTTCTCCTCTGAGATCCTCTGAGATCCCCTTATCCCTGAACTGGCTACACAACACACCATTGTCAATGCATTTAAAGCTCAAATGTGAGCATTGATGTATGTTTGGAAACCCAAGACAAGTATGTGAGTGAAGAGGAGGCAGGACCTCCCTGGGACTAGCCTATATTGAGGTTCACATCAACTCTCTTTTGATTGGCTAAGTTGAAGAGATCCATGATTTGTAGGTTGGTTGACATGTTTTGGACTTGGCTAGTCATGGTAGAAGTTTAGAAGCCCTAATGTTTGATTATTATTGATGCATAGATACAAGATTGGACTTAATATGATCTAAATAAACAAGTCTAAATGTGTTGATATTCCTAAAAAGAGAGAATCCAAATGATGTAATGATATGTAATAGATTATATCGTGCTTCACATATGAACGCAAACTGTAATTTGACAAGAATGTTTCTGAGTCTTAAGAAAATTATGGAAAATGGACTTTCTTTAATAATAAGGTCTCTAAAACTTTTATTTCCCAAGTACAATAAGTTAGGTGTATAACCATATACTCATTAAAATTTTGGTTCAGAAGAGGAACTAATGACAGATGACAAGGATGACAATGGCGATGATGCTAACGACGTTGAAAAAAATGTTGTATTCGACTTAGGGCTGTGTAGTTGTTGGATGGTTCCTAATAAGGAAATATCTTAACATGGAACCTACCCATGCTTACAAATCATTCTTACCCTTAAACTACAAGATTTAAAGAGCAGATATGATGCTTGTGTTACTTGATGATGCTTCCTACTTCATTCATCTGCATAAGAAACAAGCTTAGTGCTGATTGATGGAGAACCTGATCTGAATGATTGTGACCCAAGTCTTTGTATAGTATCAAGCTATTTTCCCTCAGCAAAACTTATTACAAAAAAACAGAAGCTAAAGGACCACTAGAAAAAAACAAGAGAATCCCAAATGATTAGAGTCCCAAGTTCTTTGCCAATCATGATTGCTTTAAGTGAAAAAATCAACACACACCTTGAAGCTATTGAAAATTATGAAAAGATCTTCACTATCGAGGGATCTTTGGCTGTTTTCAGGTTAGTTTTTCATTGAGATTTTGACCGTTACTGGTTAACTGAACTTTATTTACCTGTCAGCAGTTTATTTTTCACAGTAATTCATGTTAGAGTCTATTTTTTTTTCCCAGAAAAATTGAAATCCTCAACAATTACATTTTGTGTAGACGCAAAAAAATCAAGTTAGCTGAAGAGTTAACAGAGAATTTCAAGCTACCACAAGAGTAATACAGTGGAGACTACAAAGCCAAAATCTACTTCCAATATAGCTCATGTGGAAGTTTATGCTTCAACTCTCAGCAAAGTACGTGCAATAATTAAAAATTAATTCAAAATACAACAAACTGGACCTAATCTAAAAGCAGAGCAATTGGCCAGTGTTCACCTGAACTGCAATTAAATACAAAGATTCATGTGCTCATGTCACATGCTTCATCAAACATATGTATCATAATCAAAGACATTTGTTGGAAACATGTTGCATTCAGCCTCAAGAAAAATACTTATTGGTGCGCTACTTCTCTAATTATTCTCTTTATATAATTTCTTCACTGTTAGATTGAGATTCCTCTCATTTTTGTTGGTTTTTTCTGCGTGCGTGTCGACTAGCCTTTGGGTGTGGGTTTCCTTCTTGTTGAAGATTTACAACCACAGGTTCTCGCTGAAGTTTATGCTTCACTTTCAACAAACATAGGTAGCATAATAAAGACTATTTCAAGAGACAACAAGTACACCTAATCTAAAAACAGAGCAATCTCATAGTGTGAACATGCACTGCGATTAAATACAAAGATTCATGTACTCAAATGCCTCATGGTCCCTATGTCATTAACCCAAAGCAAGATACCAACTGAGTTTGGTTGTAGTAAACTATAGTAGATTAGCACTATTTAACAGTAATCACATATATTCGAAGGAATCGTGATCCTCCGTAATCTCCAAAGATCCTAATAAATATCTTAATAGTTTGTGAACCACTTAATCCAAGAATAATCCAATAGTAAATCAACACCCAAGGATACAAATAATCTTTACACATCCTTGTAGAAAGGAAACCAAAAAAAAACAATAGCTATTTCTTCTTTCTCATTGTACATAAGAGCTAATTACAAGACATAGCTTCATGTGTAGGGAGGGGCAAAGAAAGCTTAACTTGCAATGCTTTCAAGCCCAAGAAAGACCCCACAAAAAGGGGGCAGAAAAGAAAGAAAGAAAACACTAGAGGAAAGTACAAAATGATCTAAGTTTGTTGACTTCTTCTAGAATACATTGCCTACTACTTCCAAATTCCATTGTTTTGTGGTAGTGGGGGACCTTTGTGTCCTATTTACACCACCCTTGGGTAGCCCTTCAAAGAGAGCCTCTTCCACTCAACCAAGCGATGTAAGAAGTCCATAACCTATAGAAAAAAAGCATTCAAACCATCAACTTTAGCATCATACTGGCTCTCACTGCTACAACAAACAACACAGAGTAGAAAGGTACACAAGGGCTGCCATCAAGTGGTCCTTTAAGTGAAGAGGACCCCTCATAATATCCCAAAGCATTACAATGAGAAAGGAGAGGATGAGGAGGGCCATGGCCTACAAGCACTTGCCTCGGATGGCTCTTGGAGAGAGTAAGATGCATTTGTCTCCTTGGGGAATTTGGACACAAGGATGCCGAACCCTTGTCCCCTATCGCGCAAAACCTAAATGCAGTGTTAGTAACACACTAATCATTAGTTTAATGTACTTGGGAAGTAAAGCAAGAGAGCGACATCAAACAATTATGCACAAAACAACTCAAATCCGTTACCTTGAACGCGTCCTCATCAGTACGATCGTCGCCAATGTAAACGGGCAATACGTCGTTGCAGTCGGCAAATCCTATCAAAGAGAAGTACCAAGCATTAGCTTCTCCAACCGTTGTACTAACAACGAACAGAACTAAAAATTGACAGGTTCACGACTTAATAAAATAACCGATTAATCAAATTAAAACCAAAACTCGACGAAAATGATGTTGATGTAACGTGTCCCAAGGCCTCACCAAGTGACTCCAGCAAAAACTCCAAGGCCTTGCCCTTGTCCCACTTAATTGTGGGTCGAATCTCTAGCACCTGCGAGGACACAAGTCACAGTCAGTGTTGTGGTCTTGGATGTGCATGGGAAGGCAATCCCCAGAGAAATGGTGACCAATAAAAACTTGAAGATAGATAGAGATCACTACTGGCTAGTAGTACTATATACCTTTCTCCCTGAGTTAGCTTCAACTTGGGGTACTCCTTGAGCACTGACCTCACTTGCTCAGCCAATGCACTCCATCTCTGCAACACAAGAAAAGTACAGGATACAAAATTTCCACTTATGGCATAAAATAGGAAGTTGGTGCTCTATAAAACATATAAGAATAACAAATTTAAAAAAAAAAAAAAAAATCTCACCTTTTCATCCACACATCTGAAATGGACAGATACACAGAACTTGTTGTTCTCCACTTTGGCCCCTGGGGTAGAGTTAGTTTTTTTCCACTAGAGCCTTGTACACCTTCAAAAAACAGATCAAATAACTCTCAATAAGATTGATTTTTATGCATCAAACTGTAGTCAAAGCATTATTCATTGAACCAAAACTTAGGTGCCTACCCACCCACCTCATCAATCATGGGCAAGAACTCACTAGCTGGCTGAAAGAGCACTGCCTTTGCCTGAGCCGCAAGAAAATAGAAAATAAATACAAATTTTGGAAAAAAATGAAAAAAAAAAAAAAAAAAGGCAGTATGTGATTTTTTCTTTAAAACTAACCTTAGATTTTGTGTTCTTTCTGCCTCTGGCTGGGCCTTGATGTCCATTCCGTGGCTGCCAGCGTAGTACAGCTCTGCTAGCCTCACAAACTCATACACCTGTGAACAAATACAATGAACAGAGCCAGAGTTAGCTCACAATTGTAAGAATCAAAAGAAGCTCCATGGAGATGAGAATGCGAGAAATGTACCTTGTCTCGGCACCGGCCGCTGACGATGGCGGTCGGGAAATACTTTGCGACGCCTCTGACAGCGTCCTCATCTGGACCCACGGCAAGAAACCCCACCATTAATTAGTTTCACAATGCGAAGATATTGAGAGTAAAAAACAGAGGAGGTTGAATTGCACACCGATTCGGACATGAATGCGTGATCAGGATCGTCGACAATGGGGGAGAGAGTGCCGTCGTAGTCCAAGAACATGACGATCTGCTTCCCCTTGGAAGCGCTCGTGATCTCGTTGAACATAGCAAGCGCCGACGGATGCCTCGTCTGCAAAAATATGCGGAGAGTTTTTAGTCCCACATCGGGGGGAGATAGATAGGGGCGCGGAACGTGATTAAATCAGAAGACCTCATCTACATACCATCCAAGTGTTGTGCTCATCCGCGACCGAGAGGGCGGCCGCCGCTTTAGCGTGGGTCGGCGAGGACGCCTTCATCGTCTCCACCCACGCATTGATCCGCCCGCCGTTGCAGCACCCGCCCCCGCCGGCAGCCACCTCCAGCTGCGCCAGGTACTTCTTCCTAATCGCCGTCCCGGCGGGGGCGCCGCCGCTCCTCGGCGGCGGGTAGGGGAACAGCGGCGAGGAGTTGGCCACCGCCGCCACCGTTATTGCCAGCGCCTCCGGCACCACCACGCTCTGCTTCGTCATCTCTCTGGCGATCTCTCTCTCTCTCTCTCTCTCTAAAGACTTGAGACTCTGCTAGTTTCGTTTCTCTCTCTAGAGATTATAGAAACGAGACTCTCTTCGCGGGTTTTGGGAGTTCGAGAGCGGTTGGGTGGGTCGATTTATAGTTGGAGCTCGCCCCCTCATTTCGTGGGGTGGGGCCCGCGCTCCCCAGAATCGGCCGGGCCCCGACCCGAGGAGACCCCATGCCACGCCTTTGCCACGTGTGGGAGCGCCGCACGTGACGGGAAGCGGGTCCCACGTGGGCGCACACGTGTTGGGTGCGGGGAAGCGGAGGAGCCCATGGGTTAGTGGTTGGGTTTGGGAGCGGGTTCCCTTTTTAGGAAAGGCCTGTTGACATTTAGTATTTGCGCATTTTTCCGTTTACAGGCTGCACTACGGGGCCTCGGTTTGCAAATAAAGAAAAGACAGATGGGGTGTGTGAAAAAATAAAATAATGGGCAGCTTGCTGTTTGTTGTCAGAATCAAGCAGCCCTCACCGACCCTGCGGGCAAAACCAGCTGCGGGCATTAATTTTTTGTATATAATTTTGACGTTAATTGCACACTTGATTAGAGGAACACAAGTACCCAAATCGAACTATTTTTGTTGACGTCATAATTTATTTTTTAAGAGAGATTGTGACGGGGCCATGCACACAGTAAGAGGACAGGAGAATTGGATAGATCAAAAAAAAGCTCGTGATTAAGTTTCTTTTAGTTTTTTTGAGTTGGATTACAAAATAAAGATTTGTTTCTGAGTTCAACTAAATGGCCCAAATCATATTCTTCAGCATCTAAATGTGAGATTCACTCCGTTAAAGTTGATTTACATTATGGGGATGTTTGGTTAGTTGCAAAATGGTTGCAAAATGTAAAAAGTTTTGCAACTTTACACTTTTCACTTGTTTGTTTCCATTTGCAAAATGCAAAAACTTTTCTCACTTACAGTTGCTACAGTTAAATTTGTGGTCATTTAATTCTCACTTTTACACTCATATTTTCTCACTTGCAGTTGCTACAGTTAAATTTGTGGTCATTTAACTCTCACTTGTAGTACACCAATTCAAAACAGTTACTTGATAATCAATATATAATTTAATATTTTTAAATTTAATATTTTAAATAGTGTTCAATTTCTTATTTAAGTATTTAATTATTTTATATTTTTAATCTTTAATTTTTATTGTTTTTAATATTGTTTTAATATTTAATATTTTACTATTTTAATTTACTATTTTTATTTAATATTTTATTTAATATTTAATATTTTATTAATACTTATTCCATTTTTTATTATTTTATTTAGAGTAAATATTTTATTAATATAACAATATTATACTTTAATATAAAATTACTATATATTTAGTTATTTAATTTTTAATATAAAAATTACTTTATTAATATCATAATTTTTTATTATTATATTAATATTTTATTATGTTAATATTGTAATAATAATTCAGTATAATAATACTATAATGATAATTTATTATTAAATTATAATTATATTTTACTTTGTTAATTTTATATTTCTATAATATTACAATAATATTATATAAAAATTTATACTATAATAATTTTCAAGTATTTTTAATACTATTACTATATTTTTACTATATTTTATTTTTTAACATTTTTTAATATTTATATTTTATTAGTATTCTTAAAATTTTATTAATGTTCTTTAGATTTCTTAAATTTTATATTATTTATTTAATTAATATTTTAGTAATATTTTACTATTTATACTAATATTTATTAATATTATTATTATAAATAAAATATTAAGATTATTAATTTTTTATCTCAAATTTATTAATACAATTTAATTTGCAATATTAGATTTAATTTAATAGTATTTATAATATTTAAATCACTGCTACAGTTAATTTTGTGGTCAACTTTTCCACTTTCACTTTTACATTACCAACCAAACACCGTAAAACACAAAATACTTTACCATTTACACTTTTACTTTACCAACCAAACACCGTAAAACACAATATACTTTTCCATTTACACATCACTTTATCAACCAAACACCGTAAAACACAATATATTTTCACTGCTACAGTTCACTTTTTCCATTCTCATTTTACAACTTACGACTTGCGACGTTTTGCAACGAACCAAACAGGCCCTATGTCTGTCATTTGAATACTTTTTGATTATCAATCAAATGAGCACAAAATGGACGGCCGAAAATAACATTTTGCTTGGATCTGTCTTTAGACATACAAGTTCTCGATTCGATCATTTCATCATTATCTGAACAGTTAAAATCCCTCACAAACTAATTTTTGTTACATTTCAAATATTATACACTATTAGACTAAACAGCTCATTACTTTAGACCATCTATTTTGTCCCATTTGATAAATAAAAGGTATTCAAATGACATGATTTTTTATTTTTAGACTCTTTAAATTTTATAGATCAATTTTAATAGATTGAATCTTACATTTAAATGTGAAAATTGAACTGAAAAATAAACATTTATTTTGCAGTTCAACTTTTTTTTTCTTTCTTTCTTTCCCGGACAACTATTTTAAGAGAGGGCGTGTCTTTAGTTTGAGAGTATTTGCTAACTAGACTCTTTGATTTAGGTCAATGATCTTTGAGATTTGCTTGTAAACAAATGTGTGGGGTTTTGTGCAAGGAGATAGTACTAGGATTTCAAGTACAGTACAAGTGTTTGATTGATACTGTGATACATGACTCTTTTACAGAGAGTCCGAAGTACAAATATTTCCTTTTTATTTTCTTAACCAAAACAATCAAGAGTTAATGTCCATATTATGTGATAAACATTTGACGATTGGGGTAATCATTCCACACCTATTATTTCTAGCATTCGCTTCTTTTTTTGAGAATGTAAATGTAAATATATTTCCCAAAAAAAGTATCTACAAACTGCCTATAAGCAGTTCAAACAAGTAACCATACAACAGCCCAAACAAGAGCTATATCAAAAAGAACCTATCTGTGATGGTTTTTCTAGAAATATTTCGAGTATTCGCTTCTTTCTTACTATTGTTGATGGTTTTTCTAGAAATATTTTGAGTTTTCTTAATGCGTTTTAAATTTGAAATTTACAATCTTCTTCAATATTTTATTTTGATGTTAGTACCCAATTTAATGTTGTTACAATAGACGCCCTAATACTAATTGTTGTGCACAACAGAATATTGACAATGTGTAGTACTTGTAAAAGATAAATTATTGTAGAGCAAACTAGTAATACCAAGACAAAAGAGTAAAAATAATAACACGAGGATTTAACGTGGTTTAACTCAAACTTAGCTTACATCCATCAGGGAGAGAACTTAAGAGAGTTTTATTAATAAACTTGGTACAAAAGATCTAACATTCTCATTGTTTCCCACAAGAGCATACGCCTTCCCCTTGAATCTCATAAGATTATAAGAGTTTACATTCTCTTTATGCACTGTGACCTTCATCTCTCTTTATTGGCTTCCTTTTCACCTTTTGTGTCGGCTTGATAACAATGCTAAGTTACAATCTATATTTATAGAGTTTTATACTTCAAAATATATTCTAATAATGAGATGCTCTTGATTGTTGGATGTTTGAAGAACTTGATCAATCCTTATAGGAGTTAATTTTCTTGATCTAGGAGAATTTTAAACTCTTCAAACTTTAGAGACAAATCTTCATTGAATAGAGAGATTGAGTTTTATTCGAAATCCAACAAAAAAGAAACTTGAACGCGTTAGAAAAAGAAACCTGAATTCAATTCTGACTTCTACCTGTCGACCGCCTATATCACCTGTCCGCCAGGTGTGCCAGTCTATCGACATCATCCGCTGTCTGTCGACAGACTGTGCTACCTCTTCTTCTTTGTATCTTGCTGTCGACAGGCCATGTCGACAATCTTCTATGCGCTTTCGATAGGTTTGTCGAATGCCGCTTGTTTTCTAAATTTGCTTCTTCTCCAAATCCTTTTTCCCCCCACCAATTCTATTAGATTTTCTTATCCATTATCTCCTACTTGAAAACGAGGACAAATTTCCAGCATTTAATACTACCATTAAATACATATATTTTGACAATGCTTCTTAATTTTTCTCAAACGCAACACAATACTTATTAAAGAGATCGGATATTATTCACCAACATAGTTGCATCACAACACCACTGCAAAATGGTGTTCTTGAACGTAAACATCGATATCTTTTGAATGTTGATCGCACTTTGCACTTTCAATCTGGCTTACCATCTAAATTTCAGTGATATTATATTTTAGTTGCTACAAATTTGATAAATCGAACCCTCGCTCTCTTCTTAATGATAGAACACCTCGTGAAATTCTTTTCAATGAAAAATCAAGCCATAATTATTTATGAGTTTTTACTTGTTTATGTTCTGCGTCTACTGAAAATTTGTTCCACGTGCTAGACGTCGCACATTCAATGGACACCCCTATGGTTAACAAGCTTACAAATACTTGTTTTATCAACAACGATGTTATGTTACATGATATCACAACTAGTGGTGCAATTTGTTCCATCACTCTCACAACCCCACCACCCAAAACCAAATGTCGAGGTATCTTGTTACCATATAAGAAAGAATTATATAAACCACCAGCAACACTTTGTATCCCTTTCTTTTCTCAAGAGGAAACACCATGCGCACTTGAGGGGGAGGAGGGGGGAACGATTCAAATTGTCATTCGTGGATAATTGTAGGATGAAGTTCTGTCGAGTTATCTGAAACATCAGAGTACCGAGTAGCGCCCTCGAAGGTTTTTTTTATATAATAAATGTATCCCTTTCAAAAGTCATTTTATGTTGTATGTAGCTCTATGATTCCTAGGGTTATCGGAGCAATACATATTTTCAATAAATTCTAACTGATTAATGAGTCATTCATAGTTTCACAAGTTTGAATTTGTTCATACTGACACGTGTGTGATTTTATTTTCGAGATAATCAAATCGCGTGAAGTGAGATTTCTCCCGTGATTCCTTCTTGCACTTTATCTGTCCGTCTGTCCTCCAAGAAGAGAGTCACAGAGAACTGAGAGTCTCTCTCTTCCCCTCTCTTCCCACCTCCCCCTCCTTCTCACTCCTCTCTCCTCTGTCTCCTCTTTTTCTCTCATCTTCTCACTCCTTCTTCTTTCTCTCTCTCTCTCCCCTCTCCTCTTCCTCGCTCGGTTCCACCACGAGCCGTTTAGGGTTATAAAAGTTTTACGATCGAAAAGTCCCACCGCACTCGATCATATACTCTGTGTTTTCCTTCTACAGCTGTGGCAAGGATGTTGCACAAGGCAAAGAAACCGAAACCTAATTTTCTTTCCTGTAGTGCAACGAACCCAGATAAAGCTCTCACATCCTGCCAAGCGTCACATCTTGAACCCCGAGCCCCCCCCCCGCTCGCTCCCACACGCAGCCATCTGTTCCCGTGTCTCCCAAACCCTACACGTAGTACTGTACCAACTTTTCAAACTCTCCATTCCCCCCCTCTCTCTCTCTCTCTCTCTCTCTCTGTGTCTTGGTTTGCATTCACTGTTTTGGTAAGTTACAAAAAGAAAGAAAAGAAAGGGGGGCGAAAATTGATCACATTCGTGTAGTCTTTTAGCGTATGAGTGTTGGAGATTGGACTTGTCATACAGGCACTTTTATAGCTAGAGCTAGGTCACTACTCTCTCTCTCTCTCTCTCTTCTCTCTCTCTCAGAATCAGCACAGACGGATAGAAAGGTGAACGCAAGGGCACAAGTACGAGCGAGCGAGCCCAATGAGAGAACTGGTGGGAACTTCAGTTACCCATCAAACCTCCACGTGGGAAGACTTTTCACCTTGGAGTGGAGTGCATTCCTTGTGGTGGGTGGTGTTAAGTTTCTTCTAAACTTTATGAGAAGTGGACAAAAATGAATCACAAACCTATGTTGGATTGGCCATGGGGAAATGACTTGACCAATTTCATCACATATGGAAATATCTTCACACAACACGGTGGAATGGGAGTAGGGATGGCCAGCGGGGCGGGTCGACCCGTTTCGACCCGCCCCGCCCCGCCCTGTGCGACCCGTTTGAGTCGCACAGGGCGGGTTGCGGGTCAACCCGGACCCGCCCCGTTTAGGGGCGGGTCAACCCGAGTTGACCCGTCCCGTTTAAACGGGACGGGTCAGATTCGTCCCGTGACGAATCACGGGACGAATCGGGTCGGGGAAAATTTTCCCCGACCCCTCTTCTTTCTTTTTTTTTTTTTAGTCCTATATTATTATATATGTGAGAGGGGAAAATTAGTTTCGGACCCCTATTTTATGTTTTTATTTTTTTTAAACCCTCAAAAACTTAAAAAATTACCTATCATGGAAATTTTGAAATTTTTAAAAATAAAATAATAATAAAGGCGAGACGGGTCTAACCCGTCTCGGCGAATCCGGGTAACGAATCGGGTCAGAGACCCGATTCGTTACCCCGATTCTTGATTCGTCTCGTTTAGATTCGTGACGAGACGGGTCCAACCCGTCTCGTCATGGATTCGTTGGCCAGACGGGACGAATCAACCCGATTCGTCCCGTTGGCCACCCCAAAATGGGAGTGTATTGTGGAAACTTTGCAAGGGGTTGCAGCCCAACTTGAATTGCTTGGATTAAGCTTTGGCTTGCTTCAGCAAATGTATCCATGCTAGCTAACAGTATCCAGAGAAGAGAGATTTCTTGTAAGAGGGGACTCAGAGAGGGAGACCCTCTCTCACCCCTGATTTTCATCATTGTCGTCAGCGGGCTCCATTGTATCTGGGATATGAACCTAATTAAGGGTTTGGGATGCAGAGATGACACCAACGGAGTCCTCCATTGTGCGGATGACACCTTAATGTTTTGGAAAGGAGTGCTTGGCGCAGGCGATGATCCATCCTGAAATGGATCTTGCTTTGTTATGAAAAATGGTTAATTCTTACAAATTAACTATCATAAGAACGCTTTGATCTTTTTAGGGGAGGTTTCTGTTAGAAGCTTTCTTATTTCGTTGACCTTTAACTGCCCCATCAGGATCTTACTTGACACTTACCTGGGTCTGCAAGTGTGAGGAGTTAGGTGGTTTAGGGGTTACTAATCTCCGTGATTTCAATAAAGCCTTACTCCTCAAGTGCCCTTTTGCTAAAGTGATTTGGTATATCAAGGCGCTGATTAAAGTCAGGGCCTGTATTGGCGGGTTGTCGATAGAGCGATTTTGACTTAGGATAATCTGAAGAAAAGGAACTGGCAGAGGCCTAGTATCTGTCCTTTATGTATGGCAGATGAAGAATCCATCAACCATTTATTCTTCGAATGTCATTTGTCGGTCAGGTTTGGGGCTTGCTGGCGGATAACCTATCTTTGTGCATTCCTCAATTTACCCTTTCCACCAATCTCCTTTGGTCGTCTTGGAGATGGAAATCCTTTTCTAAAAGTGAGAGGTTATTTGGGATTTATCCACGATAGTCTTCTGTGGTATTTGGTGGGAGAGAAACAATTGATTATAGAATAATAAGGCCAAATCATCCGTCCACACATTTTATGTTTGCTTTTTTTTTTTTTTATTCATTACTAGTCTATTCTTCTTTCAGGTAGATCCAGAGAGACTACGACGAGGGTCGTGCGACAGCTACAGACTGGAGGGACCTCTAACAATCGATCAAATAAGATTAGGCGTAAGAGTGATGACAGCGACTCGGAGGACCAGTGATCAGAGCCTCGCTAGATCCCTGACTTTTGCTTTGTTACTAGACAGTAAAACCAGGCCTTGATTTTAAAGTCAACAAATATTTTGTTCTTCCTGCCGTTGGAATATTTCTTTTTGTTATACTTGCCGTCCTATTATACTTGCGTGTGCTTCTAAACTTTTCAGTTTGGGAAGTTTATGTTGCTTATCTATTTTTGTACCTACAGTGTTTTCATTAAAATTTTATTAATGGAACGCGGGCGCCATTATTGACTCATCATTTACTCAAAAAAAATTAATGAAGTACTACTGCCAGTAAAATGTGTGCTAATTATCACGTGCTTGTCAGTTTATTTGATGCTTTAGAAATGGCAAAATTCTCCAATCAATAGATTTTAGAGTTGATGGTGCCCACTGTTTCAGCCAAGCTCATTTTAAGACGGTTTTTGTTTGATTGAAGAAGCATTGTTTGGACAAATGCCAAAAATTATGGTCACTAGCCATCTAACTTACCATGCATGAATCATTTTCTTTCATTCAATAGGGAAAAAAAGGGAAAAAGAAGTGGTTTACACTGCATGTTATATTTATCATGAATGTATAGTTAGTGTTGGTTGAATATTTTTTTAGAAGGGAAAAGAAAAAGAAAGATCAATATTGAACAACCTTGTCATATGCAAACAATGTACGAGAATCAGTTTTTTTCTCCATTGGACTCTCTTTAGAGACCACCTCTTGGATTAAACTAGTGATAAGTTTTATCTCTCTCCTTCAATTTTATATATATAATCAGAAAACGCTCCCTCTGACTTGTAAAGTTTGATAATTGGAACAAGAAACGAACCTACTACTTTTCTTTTAGAAAATATAAAAATGCGGTCTACACCGTCTATTTCATTTTCTATGAATCTAATACTCGTTGACTACGTGATTAGAGAAAACATTAGCACCCTCACCATTCTACTTGTTGTGGCCCAACACATCACCTAACACACACAAAATGATGCACGATACACACTTATTTAACTAAAACAGAGAAGATCTCTTGTTAATTCCGAAAAAATCGCACTAAACTCATTGTTAATTGGGTTCGGTTCATGTGTGTGAGACACACACACATAAGAGGACAAATTTCGCTTTGACATGAGAGATTGACCTTCTTATAATATTATAAGAGGTCTAAAAAATTTAATGCTTTGTCTCCTTAAAACCCGACATTTTTTTCACGTGTCAACACAGAATTGATCCTACGTCGCTCATACATTGAACTAAGTATAACTTGATGAACTTGTCTCTATTATCAATCCAATCGTATAATTTATATACGTTGATTATGTTAAATGGTCAAAAGCGATGGTCCAGTGGGAACAAGAAGAAAGCCAAAGACTTTGAATGTTGATCTTTGAGCTCGCTCGCTGAAAATACTCCTGTGGACCACGTTAACAGCCACTTGCAAGTCCCTACTTTCGCGGCTCCATTGCAGGGGCGTACTGTTGCGCGGGTTCTTAATGTGTCGCGCGGGAGCAGCAGACTGCAGTTTCTAGACTGCTGCATGCCGCGCGAGCAAGAAGTTTTCCTTGAAGCAGGGCTGGGGCTTGCTGTGAGTAAAGAATAAGAGAGGGAAAAGGAAAAAAAACAATTTACATGCCAAAAACAATTTGAGTAAAATCGTAAAAATTCAAGACAAAACCATTTATTTTCTTTCCCCAAGGAAGCCTCAGCTCCAAACTCAATTTCGCTTGTCAAAATTTTACAGAATTCTTATAAGAACTAAATAGTAACTTATCCCATAATTTGGCTAACACCAAACAAATATAATGACAATTACCCTAAATACATGTTATTCAAATGTCACATTGAGAATAAATAGTGTAAAATCAAGGATTTTTTATCCACGTAAGTCTCGATCATATTTGTGTAAACTAGAGACTGCCACGTCAGACGAGTCCTATTTGAGACTCGATGTCTCCGAGTCCACAAAAATTCTTGCTCATCTTTGTCAGATATGGTGTACTCTAACAGAGACAAACAACTCAGCACCGATTACCATTACAAGTACCAGCCTGATTAACCGTAGATTCAGAACAATTGTTTCCATAACTATCTCATTTATTGACTAATCGTGACCAGATTATTAAACCCGACTCGATTATCTCACCCTTTAGTTCCGCCAAAATAAAAAATAAAATAAAAATTCCACTAAAAATCTCCAAAGTTCACAAAATACACTATTCAAAATCTCATTCCTCCATCTAGCTCAAACCCGAACCCTAATCCACAGCTGCCGTTCCATCCTCCCCCTAATCTAGCCCCGTCGCACTTAACCCGCAGCATTGAGCCACCCAGATTTCTCTTCATCGTCTTCTTTTTTTCTTCACAACTTTTCCACCCATCACCAAGTAAACCCATCATCCACGATCATTTTCAACTTTTTCGTTGTTGCTGACAGTCACAGTTCTCCTCGCCTCAGTTTCACCCTCGCTTCAAGCTCCTCGCAACCACCTGCTACCCCCCATTGATAACCACTACCTGCAATCGACCATCAACTTCACCTCGGGCTGACTGCCGATCAGATCTGACCCTGTCTGCAAGCTTTGGCTTTGATCTGATGCCACCGTTGTCTTGATGCGATCGCCTATCATCTTCGTAGATCTCCCTTGTCGTCGTTATTGTCATCTCGGTTTAGTAAAAGATTGTGTGTGTGTGTGCGCGAGAGAGAGAGAGAGAGAGTGAGTGAGAGGGTTAGGGTTATTAATAAAACGAGTTCAGGTCTAATCGGGTATGGTTTAAGAAAAATCAGACCTGACCCATTTACTAATAGGGTAAACAGGTCCAGGTCCAGGTCCTATTCGAGTCCGCGAGTATAGAATTAATTACCAGACCCGACCCATTGACAGGCCTACTCTACACCTCCCAAAAGGAAATTATTATCAATTAAAAAACAGAAAAAAGGTCTCTATTAATATATTCTCCAGCTTTATTAGATTTCTTTCTGATTTTTTATTTTGTAAAGGCCCCCACCATGGAATCCACCTCAACGCAGATTGGACTTCTTCAGGCACAAAATCTAAAAGATTAAAACTCTCCTTTTTCCCTGATACTTTTATTTATTTTATTTTTCTTTCTACTGATTATAGGTTATACCAGAATCACATTAACTGCCTTGTGCACTAACAATGGGCATAAAATCTATGGAACAGAATCGACTTCTTTAATTACAGTAAATATATTCTCAAAACAGATATTGATATTATTCTTTTTTGTTAATATTGCTTTAGGAATCTGTTGAATGAATAATGATCATTCTGGCATATGTTGGTTTATTTTGTCAAAGGACAATATCTGGGCTGTTCTCCAACAATTAAGCCAAACTGCCCATTAGATCTCGATCATCTAATAACTGAGATTAGTTTTGTTCATTAGAGGTATATTCTGTAGGGACCTTTTGATTTCATTTTTCGCATTTTTCAAGGTTCATTCTTGAGAACAACAAGAACAAAGATGAAGTAAAGAATATCAAGGAAGGGCCTCGGAAAGAGAAAAACCTAATTCTAGCAAACTTTCGCTTTGGTATCCAATGAGCCTAATCGAAATTGAGTGGAGATAATATCTCAACAGAACTTCAATGAATCAATTTACTGTTTTAATATGATCATACTTGAAAACAAAGCAGATACATATACAACAGTCGATGATTTATTTTTAGGTAAAATTGTGAGGGCAGAAGCCTCTTGGTGTTTCATTAATAAGAACTTAACGAATTCATATTATTGGATATGTAGCAAACTCATATCCGCTCGGCGAGCTACATGTCCAGTTGATTTATAAATCTTCATAAATCAAAACACATAAGAGGACACTCGGGTGTTCTTTCACGCTTATCACTTTCTCTCCGTATCAAAAATAGATATGTAACAGTAAGGCAGTGATTATGATTATCTCTTTTTTTTTTTTAACCTTTTAAGTGAAGAGAATATAGCTTGTTGCAAACGGGATTGAAAGCACAAACCTCTTATCTATTACGAGGAAACTTTTTCACTATCTTATAGTCATACTTGCCAAGTGTTTTCAATTAAGGGATAACTTATGTGCGCCCAAAGGCCAATATATCAATTGAATCGGTGAAGGAGATGAAAAAATGAACTAGAAGAGATCAGGTAAGAAAACAAGTCTCTTTAACGTGTCCCAAATAAGGTTATGTGTAGTCTAATCATCACTACAAGAAATTTGATCATTAGTGACAAATTTATTCGTCGTAGAATAGTCAAAAAAGTCATCATTAATTATAATTTACGATGAAAAAATGTTGTCGACTAGTCATCGTAGAAGTACCGTAGTGGATAATCTTAGGACAAAAATGTTAATTGGTCGTTGATAATATTGTTATTAGCGACAATAATTCTTGTCGCAGATAGGAAATAATTCATCGTTAATGATTAAATTTTGGCAAAGGAGAAAGATTTAACTTTTCTTTCAATGGGATTAGGATAAAGGCATCAAAAGCAAAACTTTTTCAAGTGCATGCTAGTAGTTGGCTCTACTTTATTTTTCTGTATCCTTAGTAATCAAAATGATAGGGTGGCATTTAAGGTGGCTCCTCTCTATCCCCAACTAGCCTAGGGCCCCCCTTCTCAACTGGATAGAATGTCTTGATCAACTTCCTTGTAAAAAAGAACCCAATTGATGGGGGCTTCACCTATTCTCAACAACAACTTTTCTAGTTGATGACCCAATGCCAAATCTAAGCTTGAGCCAATGCCCAAGTGCCTCCCATGATTTGGGTCACAACACATGATTTAAGGAAAAAGGTTGCACCAAAGAATGAAATCTTTTCCTTAGCTCACACAAGCTAGGGCTTATCTTGTGTGGATCAAATCCTCCCACAAAATTGCATCAATTTTTGGATCTTTAGCCTCATTCTCTGCATCTTTGCCTTTTTCATATTGGCATGCTTGAGATGTAGGTGGGTGGGTGGGTGGGTGTTTGGGGGGGGGGGGGGGGGGTGTGTGTTTGGGGTTGGTGTTGTGTTGGAGAGCATCAATCAACATCCTCATGTGATTTCCTATTTTTGGTTGATCTCTTGAGTAATTTTCATTATCTTGTTTTATAGTTAGCTTTAAACTTTCTATCACCATTTTTTGGACAACCACCTTACAACTGAATTCATGCTACCTTACAAGTCGGCAATGTGGAGTTCTACTTGCGGACCAATGAGTACTTCATGTCACACATCACTGTGTACATGTGTGTTATCCTGTTCACACACAACTTTTATCTTCTACTCTCTTCTTCACATAAGGGTGTTTGGTTTGAAGGAAGTGGGCGGAAGTAAGGAAATGAGGAAGTATAATTGATCACTTCCCTATCTATCCAAACACCGGAAAAGAAAAAATAAGAAAACCCCTTTTTCCTTTTCTATTCTCTCTTTTACACAACCATTTCCTCACTTCCAGAGTGCTACAATTAATTTTGTGGTCATGTAAATCTCATTTGTAATACGTTGTAGCGCAAAACAGTTAAGTTTTTGATCATGTAAATTTCATTTGCATTCTAATTACAGTCCATTTTTTATTTTTCTTAATTAATTTATATTTTAATATTATTTTGCGGTCGACTTTGTGGTCAACTTTTCCACTTCCACTTCCACATTGCCATCCAAACACCGGAAAAGACATAACATTTTCCAAACTACACTTCCCAAAAACATCCAAACACCAGAAAACTTACTAACCAATTCTCAAGTTCCAAAGGGAACTATTATCACTTCCTCACTTCCTCACTTCCACCCTTAACCAAACAGGCCCAGAAGAAGTCAATAGAGTCACGGACGGAAACAAGTGTTGGCTGGGCTGGGCTATAGTGAGTCCTACTTTTTAATATATTGTCTTAGACTTCATTTTATTTTAATTTTTTTGAGGCAAATTTATTTCCGATTTCATTCCTAATTTAGTGGAGAATATTATTTTATTCTTTTAAAAAAATTCATATATTGCACAAGCATATGTTATAAAATATTACAGCCCACTTCAAAGTTTATTCCTGATTTCAGCCCTGCCGATAGTGCTGTGATGAAGTGAACGTGGGAGTTTGATCCTAAAACTCTCTCTCTCTCTCTCTCTCTCTCTCTCTCTCTCTAGTATAACTTAAAGCATGAGCAACTTATGGGTCTAGGTAGGTAGCTTGGACATATGCTAGTAGTACTACCATGCTGATATGGTTTCATGGTGCAATTATCAATGCATAGGTTTTTCTCGGGGAAAAAAAAAATTTATCAATGCATAAGGATAAGGGGATAAGATCTTGGGCATGCATCAAGTGGACTAGATAGGTCATCTCTCCCTAAAAGGAAGGTTGGGGGTCCAAATCCCATGGGGTGTGCTTGTGGTCGGGCCAATTTTAGGAATGTGCCCTTTGGGGTGGGCTAGGTTTCTTCCACTCACTCCAAATGCTACATACGTAGCATAGGCATCATGAGTCATATACCACTGGTTAAGTTGCTTGTAACTTGTGAATGACATAGTATTTTAAAAAAAAACAATCATAGAGTTCTAAGTATCACAAACTTGTTTAGGATAGTTCACCATGAAGATCTTCTTCTTTCTCGGTCATTAGTTGATCTAACAATATCTCCTTAATTATTTGAGGCAACATGTTGTTTGTAAGCAGTCCTGACTCTTGGCAGAGTCAGTGTTATGATACATATTAGATCTCTTGATTGGGCATCTTTGATCTGTGGACACATTTGGATGTCTTTTCATGCCCCTTTTAGGGCATGAATCGCCGATTTATCTAAGTATCTGGTTTTGAGATTCAAGATGATCGTCTGAGAAAAGATTTGTGATTCATCGTCGACCCCATTTGATGCATAGAATTCTCCTATTCCTATATACGCCTAACTATGTATGAAGTTTGATATTGATCACAAGTTTTATGTGTCTGTGGCAGTCAGCCTAACAATTTGGCAACATATGACCATGGGCAAAGTGATGGTTTAGTTGGATGCTAAATTTGCTCATGGTTGAAACTTGCATATAAATTTGATACATATACTTGTTGTTATATATAGGTTGAAGATCAAAATGCATGGAAAGTGCAGCCTTTTCAAGTTAGCAGCATGTTCAGTTCCACATTTCTTACCGAAATGGGTCACATCTCAAAAAATGGTATGAGAATATATAATACTTAAAAGAATAAATATAAGCCAAGATATATTTATTTTTGAGTGCTTGTTATCACAATACTTTCAGACATATTTACATGACATGTATATTGTGCGCAGATCAACAATCCCTTAAGGAACCCTTAAGCCACAGATGCAATAGAGAAGAACTACCAATAGTAAGAACAATAAAAATAATCGAAGAAAACTAAACACAAGAATTAATGAGGTTCGGCAAATTTGCCTACGTCCTCGGGACAAGGAAGAGAGATTTCTTTATTGATTCAATAATCAATACAATTACAAGCATTTCATATGAAGAGGATTCATCCCTCTATTTATACCCAAGGAACCCTAGAAGAATCAGATTCCTTATTGGACTCGTTTCTAATTCAGAACACTTTCCGAATTCAGTCCAGATCCGACTGTCGGTCAACTGGCCAGTCGACCAACTCAAGTCCCGGACGACTGTGCCATCGACCATGCACAACCGAGAGTTAGGCCATGTCAGTCGGTCGACCGGGCGGTCGTCCGTTCTCCTTCTGCGGTCGACCGCGATGGCCTGTGCACACCGGTCGACCGGTGTCTGCTGTTGCTGTTTCTCCTTTGCCTTGGCTTCCTCGTCGTCGACTTCCTCGACTTTCTCTCTCTTCCTATAATTCTCCACCTCGGTGAAGATTTCTCAAATCTGAACCGAACTTCAACATAGGATCTTTCGACTCGAAAGTGGTTGCACCAGTGTGGGTGCGTACGCACCCTACCAAGGGATCAAGCCATCCGTAGTTCATCCAAAGGAGCTTCAACAAGCTCAGCCAACGTGAAGGATATGGAGCAATGCTTCACAATGTGTAAACTTTACTCCTGACACCACCTTGGTAAGCATATCGGCGGGATTCTCCGTTGTGTGAATCTTCAGTAACTCAATATCACCATCATCTTGAATCTCCTGAACAAAGTGGAACCTGACATCGATGTGCTTCGTCCGTGCATGATATACCTAGTTCTTGGTTAAATAAATAGCACTCATACTATCACAATTGATTTTCAGTAGATCCTGATTAATCCCAAGTCATCAAGCAATCCTTGAAGTCAAATTGTCTCCTTTATAGTCTCTGTCATGGCCATGTACTCGGCCTCTGTAGTAGACAATGCAACGGTAGACTATAGAATAGAGCGCCAACTAACCGATGCTTGAGATAATGTAAATACATACCCCGTTGTGGACCTGCGTTTGTCAAGGTCACCAGCATAATCGGAATCAACATATCCGATACAGTCTTGCTTCCCTGTGGAATCCTTATCGAATTTCAATCCAACATCTATGGTACCTTTAATGTACTGTAGAATCCACTTCACTGCCTCCAATGACCCTGTTCAGAATCATGAATGTATCTACTAACTATGGAGACAGCTTGTCACAAATCTGGTCGTGTACACACAATTGCATACATCAGACTACCAACTGCGCTAGCATATGGGACGCGAGTCATGTACTCACGTTCTTCAATAGTCTTTGAAGACATAGTGGCAGATAACTTGAAATGAGGAGCCAGTGGTGTACTTACAGATTTCGTATCCTTGTCGATGTTTAACCTCTGAAGTACCTTTTGCAAATACTCCTTCTGTGTCAAGCTCACCTTACCACTCCTTCGATCTCGTGTGATTTTCATGCCTAGCACCTTCTTTACTTCACCAAGATCCTTCATCTCAAACTCAGAAGATAAGTCCTTTTTCAGTGTATCAATTGCAGATCTAGACTTTAAAGCAATAAGCATATCATCTACATATAATAGTAAATAGATATACTCTCCTGTAGGTACCTTGTTGTAATACACACATGGGTCATAATGGTTACATGTATACCTTTTTCCTCTGATGAAGTTGTCGAAACGCTTATACCATTGTCTAGGATACTGTTTTAATCCATACAGCGATTTCTTCAGCTTGCACACGATGTCTTCTTTTCCTGCAGTCTTGAACCCTGTCGGCTGAGACATATAGATCTCTTCATTCAGATCGCCATGGAGAAAGGCGGTCATTACATCGAGTTGATCAAGATCCAACTCGTACTGTGCTATTAGAGCCAATAAGATGCGAATTGAAGAATGCTTTACAACAGGAGAAAATACCTCGTTGTAGTCAATTCCTTCTCTTTGTGCATAGCTTTTTGCTACCAATCTGGCCTTGTAGCGCACCATATCTTCTTTAAGAGATTCCTGTTTCTTTGCGTACGCCTACTTACAGCCAATTCCCTTCTTTCCTTTGGGCAACCTTGTGAGTTCCCAAGTGTCGTTTTTGTATAGAGACTTCATCTCTTCTTCCATGACATCTTTCCACATCTTTGACTCTGAACTGATTTCAGCTTCTCTGTAGGTGGACGGGATAGCCTCTTCAACGACCGGAAGAGCATAAGCAACAACCATATCTGTAGCGAGCCAACATGGTTTACGTGTGTTTCTCGTTGGTCTTCTAACTACACTGGAATCAGGAACATCACCCATGATCTGTTCTTGATCCTCTTCATTATCAGCATCTACTTCAGCTACTTGACCATTACCTTGTGTCACCCTAGGCATGATCTTCACAGATACTGAACTTTCTAGAGATAGTGGATTGACATCATTCTCCACCTGCTTCGATACTTCTTTGGTCTTGACAATCTCCATCTACTGAGAGATCTTAGGCTTCAACATTGAAGCCCCATCAAATGTGACATCTCTGCTGAAAATAAATTTCATGTCCGTAGGATCCCAGATCTTGAATCCTTTGATTCCCTTCTTGAATTCGACGAACAATCCCTTCTTTACTCTTGGGTCTAGCTTATCTTCTTTAACATAATAATAAGCTGGACAACCAAATACCCTTAGCAAATTATAATCAGGAGCAGTTTTTCAGACCAAACCTCTAGGGGAGTTTTTCCTCCAATCGCAGACGAAGACAACATGTTAACAAGATAGCAAGCGTATGCCAAAGCCTCAACCAAGAAATTCTTCGATAAACTGGCATTAGATAACATACAACAGACCTTTTCTAGAAAGTCCTATTCATCTTTTCTGCTACGTCGTTCTGTTGCGGTGTTTCCCTCACTGTGAAGTGCCTTTCTATGCCCTCATCACGACATAGCTTAAGGAAAGGATCTGACCTATATTTCCCTCCATTATTTGAACGGAGGACCTTAATTTTCCTTCCCGTACTTCTCTCCAATTTCCTCTTCCACTCCACAAATAATTCTAGGATTTTCCCTTTGTGCTTCATGATATATACCCAACATCGCGTAGAATAATCATTAATGAAAGTCACAAAGTAGTGGTTACCTCCAATTGATGCAGTCTTGGTAGGTCCCCAAACATCAGTGTGAACATAATCCAGAATCCCCTGATGCGATAAGTTGCTGTGCCGAATTTCACCTTGGTCTTCTTTCTGATAACGCAATGTTCACAAAATTCCAGCTTGCAAGTTCCGACACCTTTCAATAATCCTTGTCTTGTAAGAGTTTGCAAAGACTTTTAAAAACCATTTCATTTTGCAGTTGTATGAAACTATACATAAGTGTACCGATCATATAGGGTTAATTATCGTTATACTAATTTTTAGAATACAACCTATCATATGAGCGAAAATTGTTAATCTTTTCTTTCTACATCAATAAAAAGTGCAGCCTTAATTTCTCAAGTGGCACACATGACATTTCTTTCTTGATAGATGAATGTGGGCAGTGGCCGAAGCAGGAATAAATTTTAAAGTGGGCTGCAATCTTTTATAACATATGATTATTAATTATGTGAATTTGTCAAAAGAATAAAACAATATTCTCTACTAAATCACGGACAGAACCAAAATAAATTTTCTAAAAGAAATCAAAATAGAAGAAAGTCTTATGTAATATATGAAAAAGAACCAAAATAGAGAGGGCCCAGCCAACTACACGGTCCACCCCTGATTGTGGGTTTTAAATTTCTCGTGCTTAATAAAAAAAGAGGTTTTAAAATTAAAATGCATAAAGTGCACACTATTAGAGATTCGTTACTCAGTGAGTTGAGTTCAGAATGCATCGAGACATGGGTCGTTTATATAGAAGCTGGTTAAGTGTGCACAACAAGAGAATCAAATATGATCATATGGCAATAATCCTCTCTCATGAAGAGTCCCTTTAAGATACATGAGCATTAGAAATTACAACCACTTCTGTAACACTTGCCTTAATTAAAGCATTTCTTTTCCTAAATAATCATAAGGGGTAATGGAATTAGTATGCATGCATGATATCTTAGTAAGCCATGCTTATTATATCAGTATGTATAAACAAGTGTATACATAAGTATTTATACATCCATGTATATAGGTATAAGAATACCCCCACATGGTCAACTTACCACCATCCCCACCATGCTTGTACCTCATGGAGAGGGGGGAGAGACATGGAGCTTGGCATAGGGCATGGAGTAGAGTAGACTTGATGGGATGTATAGGGGACACATGGCACATTATTATGGAGAGTTAGAGGCTATAAATAGAGGGGGTTGTAGAGGATTAAACCATTTGGTTAAAAACTCTCTCTCTTCACAAACTCCCTCCCTCTCTTTTATTTCCAGCAACAGCAAAGCAGCAGCAGCAGCAAGGGAGCAGCTGCAGCAGCAGTTAAAAGCAACAGCAACAACAGCTAAAGGCAGACGCAAAACAGCCCCTAAACAGCCCGAATCTGCAGCCCAAAAATCAGCAAAATCATACCACTTCAAGGGTGAGTAGAACATGTTAATCTTAATAATATGATGAGTAGAATGAAGTAGGAAATGAACTAAAACGTAAGAGATAAAACAAGTACTTGACATTTTGAATATTTTTGGGATCATGCATAGTTTGTGATATCAAGAAATGCTAGCTACCTCATAAAGATTCATGTGTTTCAATTCCGCAAGTACTACTAATTTTGTTCATGAATCCATGATATTATTATATGTCTTGCATATTGATATTATATGATGGTATGATGTGTTGGAGGAAGGGACCAGGTTGAACCGGAGGCGTAGAAGGGGAGATTATATATTGTATGTAATGGAGGAAGGGACCGGGTTGAACCGGAGGCGTAGAAGGGGAGATTTTACGGAGGAAGGGACCGGGTTGAACCGGAGGCGTAAAAGGGGAGATTATGTTATATGTATATGGATATTACTAAGATAGAAATCCTATGATATAATCATACATAAATCCTTAACATTTAAGCTGGGATCACTTCTTAACAGGCAATTTCTATGTAGGGTAGTCGACTTGGTCCCTGGAATAGTCGACTATAAGTGTGATAATTAGGCAGATAAACTGCTGGATAGCAGGATTAGTCGACTACATATAGACTGTAGTCGACTAATCCCAGATACAGAGAGCAAACAGAAAGTTAACAATCTGTTTTGGACAGAATTAGTCGACTTGAGTCAACTTACTAGTCGACTAATATATTAGATTAGTCGACTACACCAGGAGGGTATTCGACTATAGGTGACATACAGAGAGTAACACAACTTTTGACCCAGAATTAGTCGACTATAGGGGACCTTCAAGTCGACTAGTACTTGAGTTAGTCGACTACACCAAGGAGGGTAGTCGACTACATAAATTCCTGGCTGCTAATAGAGAAGCAGATACGTGTGGAGCAAAATTAGTCGACTATAGCTTCAGAATTAGTCGACTTACAGTTAGCCTTAGTCGACTATAGGGTGGCCTAGTCGACTAGTAAGGCCTTGTTACAGTGTTCTGTTTTGGTTCCTGATAAATTATAAGATCCTATAAAAATAATATAACGACACACATGTAAACTGGATAATTTAGTCATGTAGACCTACTTGATTAGGCATACTTAAATATTGTTTTACTCACTGAGCCGTCAAGCTCACTCTATTCTAACTCCACCTACAGGTTTGGACAAGGGCAAGGGACCCGCTTAAGGGCAATTGCGCGGGCAATCATCACCGGGACCACTGTTTTAGGAGTTACTTTTGTTATGTATATGATTTTGTATAAACATGCGTACTTTAACTGGGTATCACCCTTGACTTGTAATTTTTAAAGGACCTGGTGTTGGACTCTAACTGTGTATGTATATATATCCTGATATGGTAATTATAGACTGTGTTTCTTATAGATTTTCGAACCATAGTGTTAACATGATAAGTCTCGATGTTATTTTAATAGAAATTATGATGGATAGTGAAGAGTTCTGATGATTATATTGGAAGTATTATACCTTGATGGGACCCACGTTTGGATTATTCGAGATAATCGTGATAAATGGAAAATTTTAAACTGGGACCGTTACAGTTGGTATCAGAGCAAAGGTTTAGAAGTAGAAGGAGTAAGAGATGATGAAATTGTTAGGTTACACGTGCAGACATGTGATCATAGTTAAGTAGTTGGCATTAGGTGACAAGGGATGCATTAAATTATCTATTGAATCTGAGTCATTCTAAAGACATGAGACTTATGAGTAGACTAAGGATAAGTATAGTTACAAGTGTGTCTATTTATGCTGCTTCTTGATGATAGCCGTATGATTGAGACTATTTCATGGACTTAAGATTGATACGACCTTTTTGTTTACATGTAGATGGGGGACTCCGATGTATTCTGGCCAGTCTCTAGTTCCGATAGCTCGAGTGAGAGCTGGGTGGCGGATTCCATGGATTGGGGGTACGAGTCGGACGAAATTGATCCAGCAGAAACGATTGTACCCCTAAATTGGGTAGATTGTGAGAAGGTTGAGTCGCAGGCATCTAATGAGCCTGAACCAACCAATGTTGACACAGAAAGCTTTGTGGGAGATTCACTTGAGATAGTAGTGACGGAGCACTCTAGCACGACTAAAGAAGAAACCCGAAGGGGATTTACATATGGAGGCGTCTTTTGAACGAAACGTGGGAAGAGGATATGGACCTTTATGATGACTTAGGCGACTGGTGTTGCGCCGGGGACGAATCACCGGAAGACGACCCCGAGGAAGATATGGATGATAGCAGCAGCACTAGCGGAGATTCTAGTGGGGATACTCTACCCTACGAAGGGTGAACCTTAGAGCCGGCACTTTTTGATGTATATATATGTATAGGCCTAATATATTAGATGAGGGATATCCTTAGGGTTGTTGTATGTACCCTGGCATATATCTTATGAATGCACATGGGTTAGTCTGGATATCCAAGAAGGAAGGCATGTCAGCATAATACCTTTTGTATCCATGATGGATGTAACTATATATATATATATATATATATATATATATATATATATATATATATATATATATATATATATATATATATATATATATATATATATATATATATATATATATATATATAACAAGTTGCTTGTTTTCAAAAGTGATGTTATTAACATGATTACATGAGACTAAAAGTTTTATCCCAATGCATTCCTAAATTGTGTGGTATGTTGATTAGACGCCCTTACTTTTATAGGGGAGAACAAATGGATCTGAACCAACTACCACCTGATGAGTCCATGTCGCTCGATACGACACACTACAGTGAGATGGGGAGTGCACCCCCCGTGAACAATGATGGAGACTCTGAAGTTCAAATGAGAGGGAATGAGGGAACTCCAGGGGTAATGCCGGAGTGGCTAGCACAATTAATGACCAGAGCGAACAATAACAACTCCCACCGAGCACTGGAGCAGTTTCAGAAGATGAAACCGCCCGTATTCGAAGGGGAGGCGGACCCCTTACAAGCCGAAGCATGGCTTCTTCAAACAGAGAAGATCCTAGAAGTTATGGGTTGCACTGATGAGCAAAGGGTGTCCTTCTCTTCTTTTATGTTCCAGAAGGAAGCGGAACATTGGTGGAGGGCAGTGAAGCTTAGTATGAAGAATGCAAGGGAATCAATCACTTGAGAATTCTTGGTGAACAAATTCACTGAGAAATACATTCCGGAGACAGCCAGAGATAAGATGGCGACAGAATTCTTGGAACTACGTCAAGATTCTATGAATGTGTCCCAGTATGATCAGAAATTCACTCAGCTATCCAGGTATGCTGATGCCTTGGTAAGGAGTGAAGCAGAAAAGACGAAGAGGTTCGTAAAGGGCCTAAGATCGGAGATTCGTGGCCGACTGATTCCATTACAACTGAGGAATTATCTCCAGGCAGTAGAAAGAGCTTTGGAGGTAGAAATGGACATACAAGAAGGTCAGCGAGACTGGGTGGAAGAAATTCCCAATTCTAAGCGCCCCCGTTATCAAGGACCTCCAATGGTGACGGCATCAGGATCCACCAGTGGCAAGGGGTCTGGGTTTAACACCACTTTTCACAGAGGAGGAGGGGCCAGAGGCGGGAGAACAAGGCTGAGAAACAAAAACACTCCCTCGAAGGCACAAGCTACCTCTGCGTCCCATCCCAGAATCTCGGAGGCTCCCTGGTGTTAGAGGTGTAGAGTAAACCATTTTGGAAACTGCCTCCTAGACAGGTCTTGTTTTAATTGTGGAGAGGTGGGACACCTAAGGAAAAATTGTCCGGCAATGCGTGGAAGCCAAGGGCCGAGTAGAGGAAGTGGAAGGCCGACCATGAGGACGAATCCTCCCAGAGGACAAGCCAGTAACTTCATGCCGCCCAGTAATGCCCCACGTCCTGCTGCAACCCAGTCATCGGTTCAGCAACCACGGGTGCAAGGCAGAACCTTCGCATTGACCCACCGGGAAGCAATGGCCTCAAATGCAGTGGTGGAAGGTATGATCTCCGTATCAGGACATATTGCCCATGCATTGTTTGACCTGGAGCTACTCATTCATTCGTATCTAGTGCTTTTGCTTATAAACTAAATCAAGTCTCAAAACCCCTAGGATTTCAATTGGTTGTGTCCACACCTATAGGGGAAAATTTGATAGCTAGCACTAGATATGCGAATTGTGAAGTGATAATTGGAGAAATGAAGACATCCATTGATCTGATTAAGCTAGGCGAAATGGAGTTCGATGCCATACTAGGAATGGACTGGTTGTCTGCCTGTAGTGCTCATGTGGATTGTAATAAGAAGAGGATTATCTTTAAAATGGAAGGGACTCCGGAGTTTATTTTTGAAGGAGAAAAAGTTAGTTGTGATATACCTCACATATCAGCCATCAAGGCCACTAAGTTAATGAAGAAAGGGTGTCAAGGATTTCTGGCTTCGGTATTGGATACCACCAGGACTGATGTAAATATTAAGACTATTTCAATTGTGAATGAGTTCCCTGATGTGTTCCCGGAAGACTTACCAGGCCTGCCCCCAGATCGGGAAGTAGAATTTACAATAGATGTAATACCCGGTACTGCCCTAATTTCTAAGGCACCGTACCGTATGGCCCCTGCAGAAATGAAAGAACTTAAAACTCAATTGCAGGACTTATTAGACAAAGGTTTCATTCGGCCAAGTGTATCTCCCTGGGGAGCACCTGTACTATTTGTAAAGAAGAAGGATGGGAGTATGAGACTATGTGTTGACTACCGGGAATTGAATAAGGCAACTATCAAGAATAAGTACCCTCTCCCTCGAATTGATGACTTATTTGATCAATTACAAGGGTCTTGTGTATTTTCTAAGATAGATCTTAGATCGGGGTATCATCAGTTGAAGATTAAACCTGAAGATGTGTCCAAATCAGCTTTCCGGACAAGATATGGACACTTTGAATTTCTAGTCATGCCTTTTGGACTCACTAACGCCCCGGCAGCATTTATGAACTTAATGAATCGGATTTTTCAACCATATCTAGACCAGTTTGTAGTAGTATTCATTGATGATATCCTGATCTATTCAAAGAATATAGAAGATCACAAGGAACATCTTAATATTGTCCTTCAAATCTTGAGAGAGAAGCAACTCTATGCAAAATTGAAGAAATGTGAATTTTGGCTAGAGCAAGTAGGGTTTCTTGGCCATATCATATCTAAGGAAGGAATATCAGTAGATCCGGTAAAAATCGAAGCAATCCGAGACTGGCCTAGACCCACTAATGTTACTGAAGTTCGAAGTTTCTTGGATTAGCTGGGTACTACAGAAGATTTGTAGAAGGATTTTCTCTAATTGTGGCACCAATGACCCAATTAACTAGAAAGAATAAGAAGTTTGCATGGGGAGAAGATCAAGATAGGAGCTTTCTGGAGGTTAAGGCTAGACTGACATCTGCTCCTGTCTTAATTGTACCTTCGGGGACTGAAGGATTTGTCATCTTTAGTGATGCATCAAAACTGGGATTGGGATGTGTGTTAATGCAACATGGAAAAGTCATCGCCTATGCGTCCCGACAATTGAAGACCCATGAAAGAAATTACCCCACTCATGACTTGGAATTAGCCGCTGTGATTTTTGCTTTAAAGATCTGGCGACATTATTTGTATGGAGTGTCTTGTGAAGTTTTTACTGATCATAAGAGTTTAAAATACATCTTCACGCAAAAAGAACTGAACATGAGGCAGAGGAGGTGGTTAGAACTGATGAAAGATTATGATATTACTATTCAATACCATCCTGGGAAGGCCAATGTGGTGGCTGATGCTTTGAGCCGGAAATCAGGAGGGACCTGGCCGCTTTGATGACTCGTCAAGCAAGAATCTTAAGAGATCTAGAAGAAATGCAAATAGAAGTGCGAGTCATTGATCCTTCTAATTCTGAATATAAATTGAATCAAGTAAGTATTCAATTTAATCTATACGACAAGATCAAAGAGGCCCAACAAGGAGATACTCAAATAAAGAAGATTATAAAGAAAGTGAAAGAAGGAGAACTCAAGGAGTTTCATATAGAAGGTGATGTGCTGCGGCTTGGACGCAGATTATGTGTGCCAGATGTAGCAGAGATCAAAGAAGAAATAATGAAGGAGGCTCATAGTACACCTTATACAGCTCATCCCGGAAGCACAAAAATGTATCAAGATCTGCGACATAACTTCTGGTGGGAAGGAATGAAGGTAGACATTTCAAATTTTGTCCACAAGTGTTTAGTCTGTCAACAAGTAAAGGCGGAACATAAGAAGCCCCCAGTTTGTTAGTGCCTTTATCTATTCCTGAATGGAAGTGGAGTCAAATTGCTATGGATTTCGTCACTGGACTTCCTCGGACGTCCCAAGGACTGGATACAGTCTGGGTAGTGGTAGACAGACTCACTAAATCTGCTTATTTTCTGCCTATCCGGATCAATTATTCAATGGAAAGACTGGCTCAGGTATATGTCCGAGAGATAATTAGATTACATGGAGTACCTGAATCCATTGTATCAGATCGGGATCCAAGATTTCAATCCAGATTTTGGAGGAGTTTGTCCAAAGCTATGGGCACTAAATTGCAACTCAGTACAGCAGCCCACCCCCAAACGGATGGACAGTCAGAAAGGACCATTCAAATATTGGAAGATATGTTGAGAACTTGTGTGCTAGATTTTGGGGGAAGTTGGGACAACTATTTACCCTTAGTGGAGTTTACTTATAATAATAGTTATCAGTCCACTATCGGTATGCCTCCATTTGAAGCATTATATGGGAGGAGGTGTAAATCACCAATCTGTTGGGAGGAAGTTGGGGATAGAAGACTGTTCGGCCCCGATGTAATTCAAGAGGCTACGGAGAAGATCAAGCTAATCAAGAAAAGGATGAAAGCAGCCCAGAGCAGACAAAAAGCTTATGCAGACAATCGTCGCAGACCACTGGAGTTTGAAGTAGGGGATAGTGTTTTCCTGAAGATATCTCCAATGAAGGGAGTGAGACGCACCGGCAGTAAGAACAAATTAGCTCCTAGATATGTAGGTCCGTTTGAGATACTGGATAAAATTGGACCGGTTGCTTACCGTTTGGCCCTACCCCCTGCCTTAGAAAGGATGCACAATGTATTTCATGTATCTCAGCTGAGGAAGTATGTGCCCGATCCTGATCACGTCATCTCCTATGAACCCCTGCATATACTAGAAGACATGTCTTACGCGGAAGAACCAGTACAAATCCTTGATCGCAAGGAGAAGCAATTGAGAAACAAAAATATTTCCTTGGTCAAGGTCTTATGGAGAAATCAAAACATAGAAGAATCCACTTGGGAACTGGAAGAGGAGATGAGAAAGGCCCATCCACATTTGTTTCAAGGTACGTTAAGTTTCGAGGACGAAACTTCCATAAGGAGGGTAGAATGTAACACTTGCCTTAATTAAAGCATTTCTTTTCCTAAATAATCATAAGGGGTAATGGGATTAGTATGCATGCATGATATCTTAGTAAGCCATGCTTATTATATGAGTATGTATAAACAAGTGTATACATAAGTATTTATACATCCATGTATATAGGTATAAGAATACCCCCACATGGTCAACTTACCACCATCCCCACCATGCTTGTACCTCATGGAGAGGGGGAGAGACATGGAGCTTGGCATAGGGCATGGAGTAGAGTAGACTTGATGGGATGTATAGGGGACACATGGCACATTATTATGGAGAGTTAGAGGCTATAAATAGAGGGGGGTTGAAGAGGATTAAACCATTTGGTTAAAAACTCTCTCTCTTCACAAACTCCCTCCCTCTCTTTTATTTCCAGCAACAGCAAAGCAGCAGCAGCAGCAGCAAGGGAGCAGCTGCAGCAGCAGTTAAAAGCAACAGCAACAACAGCTAAAGGCAGCCGCAAAACAGCCCCTAAACAGCCCGAATCTGCAGCCCAAAAACCAGCAAAATCATACCACTTCAAGGGTGAGTAGAACATGTTAATCTTAATAATATGATGAGTAGAATGAAGTAGGAAATGAACTAAAACGTAAGAGATAAAACAAGTACTTGACATTTTGAATATTTTTGGGATCATGCATAGTTTGTGATATCAAAAAATGCTAGCTACCTCATAAAGATTCATGTGTTTCAATTCCGCAAGTACTACTAATTTTGTTCATGAATCCATGATATTATTATATGTCTTGCATATTGATATTATATGATGGTATTATGTGTTGGAGGAAGGGACCGGGTTGAACCGGAGGCGTAGAAGGGGAGATTATATATTGTATGTAATGGAGGAAGGGACCGGGTTGAACCGGAGGCGTAGAAGGGAGATTTTACGGAGGAAGGGACCGGGTTGAACCGGAGGCGTAGAAGGGGAGATTATGTTATATGTATATGGATATTACTAAGATAGAAATCCTATGATATAATCATACATAAATCCTTAACATTTAAGCTGGGATCACTTCTTAACAGGCAATTTCTATGTAGGGTAGTCGACTTGGTCCCTGGGATAGTCGACTATAAGTGTGATAATTAGGCAGATAAACTGCTGGATAGCAGGATTAGTCGACTACATATAGACTGTAGTCGACTAATCCCAGATACAGAGAGCAAACAGAAAGTTAACAATCTGTTTTGGGCAGAATTAGTCGACTTGAGTCAACTTATTAGTCGACTAATATATTAGATTAGTCGACTATGCCAGGAGGGTAGTCGACTATAGGTGACATACAGAGAGTAACACAACTTTTGACCCAGAATTAGTCGACTATAGGGGACCTTCAAGTCGACTAGTACTTGAGTTAGTCGACTACACCAAGGAGGGTAGTCGACTACATAAATTCCTGGCTGCTAATAGAGAAGCAGATACGTGTGGAGCAAAATTAGTCGACTATAGCTTCAGAATTAGTCGACTTACAGTTAGCCTTAGTCGACTATAGGGTGGCCTAGTCGACTAGTAAGGCCTTATTACAGTGTTCTGTTTTGGTTCCTGGTAAATTATAAGATCCTATAAAAATAATATAACGACACATGTAAACCGGATAATTTAGTCATGTAGACATACTTGATTAGGCATACTTAAATATTGTTTTACTCACTGAGCCGTCAAGTTCACTCTATTCTAACTCCACCTACAGGTTTGGACAAGGGCAAGGGACCCGCTTAAGGGCAATTGCGCGGGCAATCATCACCGGGACCACTGTTTTAGGAGTTACTTTTGTTATGTATATGATTTTGTATAAACATGCGTACTTTAACTGGGTATCACCCTTGACTTGTAATTTTTAAAGGACCTGGTGTTGGACTCTAACTGTGTATGTATATATATCCTGATATGGTAATTATAGACTGTGTTTCTTATAGATTTTCGAACCATAGTGTTAACATGATAAGTCTCGATGTTATTTTAATAGAAATTATGATGGATAGTGAAGAGTTCTGATGATTATATTGGAAGTATTATACCTTGATGGGACCCACGTTTGGATTATTCGAGATAATCGTGATAAATGAAAATTTTAAACTGGGACCGTTACAACTTCAAAATCCTCATATGGTAAATCTTTTGTCGAAACCATTTGTTAATGCACATTCTTGTTAGGGAAAACTATCTTTAGGTTCCTGAGATATGAATGTCCTGTGAAAAACTCCTCACAGTTTGAAAATATGTGAATAAGTCCTCGAATACCACTTTACATGTGTCTGGATCCTTATGTACACCTACAGTCATCACGTGGGTCATTTTGATTATTGAAAGTCAGAATTTCCCCCGCATCAGATGTGCTATCAAGTCTCCTCTTTTCAAAAAAAGTTAACAGAGAAAGAAAGAAGAAGAAAAGAAGAGGAGGAGGAGAAGACAAGGAGGATAGGAGATATGAGATCAAGTGGGGCCTTCCGCGTCGGTAAGATCCATCCTCGATGCCCAGATCCACCCTCGCCTGGCGACCTCCCCCGCTCGAGCTCCCACTCCGATGACCTCCCCTGCTCGAGCTCCAGCTCTGACAACCTCCCCCACTCGAGCTCCAGCTCTGACAACCTTCCCTGTTCTAGCACCTCTCTTGATCTAGCGGCGACCTCTCCCACTTGACACAAAATTATGCTGTATTTTTTTGTGATTTTTGTTATTTTTATAATTTTTAATTACTTTTGTGATAATCAAATTTAGCATAATTTTGTGATTTTTTGCAATTAACGAGCAAAATTTGATTTTTTTTTTTTAAAATTTGTAATTCACGAGCTAAATTTGAAATTGATTATTTTGCGATTTTTATGTAATTTTGCTAACAGTTGAGGAAAAGTGATAAATTTGTGATGAAATTGTTACAAATTTGTGGTGATTTTGTATTCCTGATAAATTTGAAATTTGTGATGAATTTTATTCTATTTGCAGGCAGATTTCACAGGGACAGAAATTAGATGTAATGGACAAATATTTCAATAAGTGGACACAAATAGTCATGGACAGCAATTTAAGCAGACAAATTTTTAATTTTATAATTTTGTAATTTGATGTAATTTTGTAATTATGAATTAGAGGAAATTTAATTCAATTGCAAAATTTTGATGCAATTTGAGGTAATTAGTTTTGGATTTTGTGATGATTTGTGGTAATCTAATGATTTTGATGTAATTTTTCCATGAATTGTTTAAAAGGTGGACAAAAATAGTCACAAAGTTGACAAAAATACTAGAGTGGATGGGTAGAATATTAAAATGAAAGGACAGAATTAGAGAAAGTGATCAAAAAATTGATGAAAGTGGACAAAATACTAAAGAAGGTGGATAATTTTTTTTAGAAGGTGGGTAGAGTGGAAGAATGTTAAACAAAATAGCTTGAATACAAGTCATTACTAGACTCATATCATTAACGAATTTAGTATAATATATACATTACATACTTAAATTAATAAAATATAAATTACAAACAAATAAAGTTAAAAAATAAATAAAAATATTAGAATAAGTGGACATAATATTGGAAAAAGTAAACATAATATTGGAGAAGGTAGACAAAATATAAGTGAAGGTAGACAAAATATTAGAGAAAATTAACAGAATTTTGGAGAAAAATGAAAAATTAAAATAGGTGTACAAAAAATTAGACTAAGTGGACAAAATATTTGAAAAGGTGTACAAAATATTAGAGAAGGTGAAGAAAATCATTTTGAAACTGGATAAAATACTAGAGAGTATGTGGTCAGAATATTAGAAAATGTGGACAGAATATTAGAATATTAGAAACTCTGGATAAAATATTAGAGAAATATATTCTTAATTTTGGAGAAGGTGGACACAACTGTAAAGAAGGTTGACAGAGTCATTCACAAGGTGAAAAAAAATACTAGAGTAGATTGACAATATATTAGAATAAGTGGACAGAAATTAGAGAAAGTGGACATAATTGATGAAAAGGTAGACAAAATATTAAATAAGGTGTACAAATTTTTGAGAGAGTGGACAGACTGGACAGAATATTAAACAAAAAATCTTGAATTCAAGTCATTAATACTCTCATATTATTATGTAATAAGTAGTAGATAATTGTTTAGTATAATATATACATTTCTAAATTAATAAATTAAAAAAAATCAAATAAGTGAAATAAATAAATAAATATCATATGTTGTGAATAAATTGCTAATAAATTGCTAACGGAATTTATTGGGAATTTTTTTATTAGTGCGCATATATAACATCCATTCAGGGTGAATAGAAAAAAAATTAGAGAATGGTGGACAAAAATATAGCCTCAAAACAAAAAAAAATCTCTACCAAAAAAAATATCAATGTAAAAAAATTGTTCAGTCTGAGGTAGACAGAATTTAGAGAAGCGTGGATAAAAAAATAGTCTCCAAGCCATTGCCATTAATTCCATGTTTCGTGAAAAAGATAATAGAGCAAAAGGATAAAAGTACAAAACACATCAGAGGCCAACTAAGTAAGGGTAATAGGGGCAATACGAAAATATAATGTGCCATGTATTGGCATGTGATGAGGACAGGGACTCGGAGTGAGTGAAATCTTGGTCAACGAGTTTTTTCACAACGTTTCAAACTGCGGAAAGTTTTTCATGAAACATTCTTATTTCAGAGTTCTAAAGACAATTTTCTTTTCTTTTAAAGTAAAGCATTCTCCTATGGGGAATATGGAGATGGATGCCCAAAGATCTCTCTCCTAACTTTCCATGCAAGATCACACTTTTTTTAATGCTTTGTAGTACAATGCTAATTGTCATTATGCTACCAAACTTAAACATGCTTTCAAACTTTGGAGCCTAATTATTCTTTTCCTGTTACATGCAAATGACTAGTAACCGGCCATTGCACAAAACTCTAGCTAAAGCTCTCAAATATAAAGTCAAGTCCACAAGTTCATGTTGAATCAATGTCCTAAATCCATCAACTTTAAGAAAAATTATTCCATGAGAGGTCACAAGAAAACTTTAAGGCACCTAACTGCTGGTCTCTTCTGTTTGTGGAACTTGAATTGCATACAGACAAATAAGAACTCAATTGAAATGATTTTGCTTTTGGGGGGGGGGGGGGGGGGGGGGGGGGGGGGGGGGGGGGGGGGGGCGGTTGGGGTTAGTGAAAAATCAGAGTAAAAGATATATAAATTAATAAAATAAATAAATACCCTGATTTAAAAAAAAACTCTAATGTTGAAATAGTATAAAAATATATAGGTATAACTAGAATTTTTAAATAAGAACTCACTGATTATATATTTCTAAATCAAAGAATTTTCAAATTTGTCAAAATTCTTAATTAAAAGATAAATTGATTTTAACCTCTTTGACTTTTTCTCTCCAACTATACTTATGCTAATAGAATACAAATACAAATTAAGATCCACTTTTGAAAGAGGAATAAAAGGGTATAACCATTTTACATTTTTATACTACCAAATATCCTAAATAAGTGTGCTTGGTATTAATTCACATCTCACACCCAAGATCTTAATACTGATCAAGATATTATTTATAAATAATTTCCAATGTAACTAGATTACTAACTATGAGCAGCTTTTTTGTCTCTTTTATTCTTAAATTTTTTTACACTACAAGACATATGATATCATTATACTCATTCGAAGTTATGCTCAGAGGGCAACTGGAGTCTCCATAACTGGCCTAAAACTGTCATAATACTACTTCACTCAAAATATTCTAGTAGTTCTTTAAATATTCTAAATTTTCTATCCCTGTTTTTTTTGGCAAATATGAAAATATTTGAGGTTAAAGAAATTCAATTTTCCAAACATATTTCCACCCAACAAATATAAATGGAAAAGGAAACAAAACAGTTGTCTAGAACTATCACTGGATTCTTGAAACAAGAGCACTAAGATGTGCACTTTTCTCTCCCAAGTGTGTGTAGAGAGAGAGAGAGAGAACAACTCTCTCCACCCTCCGCGTTTTGCTTCCAGGGGCTGTTTGGTTAGGGGTGAAAGTGAGGAAGTGAGAAAGTAAGGAAGTAGTAATAGTTCCCTTTAGAACTTGAGAAATGGTTAGTGAGTTTTTCGGTGTTTGGATGTTGTTGGGAAGTGTAATTTGAAAAATGTTATGTCTTTTTCGGTGTTTGAATGGTAACTGAAAGTGAAAGTGAAAAGTTGACTACAAAGTTGACCGCAAAATAATATTAAAATAAAAATTAATTAAGAAAAATAAAAATTAGGTTGTAATTAGAATGCAAGTGAGATTTACATGATCACAAAATTAACTGTTTTGAGTTACAACCTATTACAAATGAGATTTACATGAGCACAAAATTAACTGTAGCACCTAGAAGTGAGGAAGTAATTATGTAAAAAGGAAAAGAGAGAAGGAAAAAAGTTTCTCATTTTTTTTTCGGTGTTTGAATAGACAGAAAAATGAGCAATTATACTTTCCAATTTTCTTACTTCTGCCCACTTCCTTGCAACCAAACACGCCCTAGTGAATGCAAGTTAGGTTCCCCTTCCCTCTGACATTGAATTCAAACCCCACGAGTGACACACATATGTACAAAGATTCTTCATTCCCTCCCTTTAGCTCCTCCTCCTACTTAGTCTCTTCAAGCCTCAAATCCCTCTCCCTAAACTTTACATATGCCCAAGCTCCTTTCCTCTCCTTTTGTTTGTTGGCATCTTAATTGACTCAGCCCCTTTCCTCTCCTTTTTGTTTGTTGGCATGCATGCTTCGTATCTAACATAGCCCGTGATTCTCATGAGTGTGGCCTTCGTCGAGGTTCGGCCGCACTTTATTCTATTCTGTGTGGAAAGAGGCGATCCCTTGGGGTTGAAGACTGTAGAAGCTTCAAGCTATCTAGCTTTACTTATAAACAATGGTGACCATGAGAAGAAAAAGTTCGCCCAAAAACAAAAAAAAAAAAGACCATGAAAAGAAAAAGAGAGGAAGAAGAGAGATGGAGACCTAACGCATGTTGTGGTCCTTGTAGCTACCACTGAAACATATCACACAATATGGGTTTCATGCATGAGGTAGCTTAGTGTTGAGGTTTAGAATCTTCAGTGTGTCACCATGTGACAGTCACATAAACAAGCACAAATATTTCAGTCGTAAGCTCAATGTGACCTAATGGAAATTGTTATTCTATTGTTGTTGTTGGTGTGTGTTTGTGTGTACATATTGACTATTGACCTCTTCTGTCAATTTTTCTAGAGAGAGTTTGGTTTGCTTGGACTTAGGGCTCGGAAGCCACCACGTTTTTGGTTGAATCTTTGTGTGGCTGCGCTGGCTTCTGCATGGGGAGAATGCAGAAATTTGTACACGTGAAACCCTAATTATTGTTGTTAATTGTAAAAGATGAATGCTAACTAATTAAATAAGAAGGGGAAAAAAGAGGTAAAGTTGCATAGAGAAATGGCATCATAGTCAAGATGCATGTACCTAATGCAACATGCTCTTCTTTAATAAAGTGATTACAAGGTGAATTAATATTAAAGAAATAAATATTTGATTGTATGTTCTTTCTAAACATGTGACCACTCTTGTCACAAAATATATGTTATTAATGTCCAAATTCAAGTATCTTGCTCTAACTAAACTTGTCATGCTATATAGGTTTCCTTTTTTAGTCTAATTGACATAGAAAATCATCAAGGTCTAGTGCATGGGGGAAGGAGGAGGAAGAGAAGAGAGAGACTTGGCTACTTTTATGAAGATTTGGAATCAATATTAGGCTATTAAAATAGAAATTGATCTTGTCCTTTTTTTATATCATCTAAATTTTTAAAAATAAAAAATCAGGTGCTAATTAATTAATTACTTAATTAATTGCTAATGCATTAGCTAAGCTTAGAATGGCAGATTAGAAATAGCACATAAGTTAGATATATGGTTTTCAGGATATAAATTCTTAATCCACAACCATGATTGAAAACTGAAAAAACTTTGATGCCAATTTTTCTCAAGTCTTAGACATTTTAGACATTTAAAATAAACGAGTCATTATTTAAGCCATCTATTTAATGGCCAGTTGATGCGTAGGCGAAAGAAAGTTTATATGCCAGTCCTGGCTCATTGATAAAAGAATGCGATTGGATGTGGGGAGTCTGAAGTTCAAGATCAGATATGACCTAATGTTAAAAAATAATAATAATAAATTTATACGTGTGCTTGCATATGGATATATGTGTATGTACGCATGTATAATTTGCTTCAGAGATTGTATTGTTATTATTTATAATAATATTTTCACGTAAATAAATTGAATTTAGAACAGTGCTCACATAAAAAATATTAGGTCTTTCTCATATGTACTCCCCATATCTTTTATATTTTCAAATTTACTCCTCAAATCTTTATAATATCGTAATTACTCTCCAAATTTTTTCATGTTTTCAAAAATACTTTCCACATCTTCATAATATCTGTATTACTCTCTAAATTCTTTCATATTTTTTAATTACTCTCCAATTATCTGTTATGAAAATTTGAAATCCCAAAAATTTCCTTACGACAGTACGAGTAGAGAGAGTATTAGGGTGGTGGAGTAATTTTGATCGGGGGAGTGATTTTAAAAATCTGAAAGAATTTGAGGAGTCTTTTTAAAATTATAAAGATTTGGAGAGTAAATTTGAAAATATGGAAGATTTGGAGAGAACAGCTCTCCAAAGTGCCACCCTCGAATCCATGGCCTATTAACCTTCGTTGGCCCAAGTGTGTCCAGAATTCAGACGGCCCAGCAATTTCTAACTCCTTTAGAGCCCAACTCACATTGCAAGGCCATTTAAAATTCGATAGATTCGATGGATAAATGCCCATCAAGCCCATAAACAATCCAGTGGGCTGTGACCCAGCCCACATCCAAAAACTTCAAATTACCTCTCTCAGACAGAAACACAAACACAACACAGCCATGGCCCAGCTCTCACCTCCGCTCCACCACCACAAGAACTACGACCTCGCGGCGGCGCAGGAGGCCGTCTCCCTCCTAAAACTCAACCTCCCCCTCACCCGCCGCCGCCTCACTCCGGCGGCCACCCACCACACCCTCCTCCTCCTCTCCGGGGCCCACCCTTCCCTCGCCCTCTCCTTCCTCTCCCGCTGGGCCCCGCTCCCCCTCCCCCTCCCATCCCTCTCCCTCTCCCTCCTACTCCTCTCCCGCCGCCGCCGCTTCCCCGCCGCCCTCCGCCTTCTCTCCTCCCACCTCCCATCCTCCCTTCCTTCTCCCTCCTCCCTCTTCTCCTCCCTCCTCTCCTCTTTCTCTCTACTCAATTCCCCTCCCTCTTCGTCCCCGTTCGATCTTTAATCAAGTTCTACTCCTCCAATCCCAAATCCCATCCGCATTGTCCGTTCTAACCTCACAAAGTCTGCTGGCATCGCCCCGACCCTTCTCTCCTACAACTCGATCCTTGACGCAATGCTGCGTACCAACTGTTCGATGAAATGCGTCACTGAGTTTTACTCCAACATGAAGCAGTCCGGGGTGTCCCCCAATGTTTACACTTACAATATATTGGTTAGAGGGTTTTGTTCATTAGGAGAGGTGGAGAGTGGACTGGGGGTTTTCGATGAGATGGCGCAGGCAGGCTGCTCGCCGAATGTGGTCACGTATAACACGCTGATTAATGGGTATTGTAGGGTGAGGAGGGTGGATGAGGGGATTGGGGTGGTGAGGAGGATGGTGGAGAGGGGTGTGCCGCCGAGCTTGGTCACATATAATGCGATTATTAACGGGCTGTGTAGGGAGGGGAGGTTGAGGGAGACGGAGAGGGTGGTGGATGAGATGGTTGGAGAGGGTTGGTTCTGAATGAGGTCACGTATAATACGCTTGTGAACGGGTATTGTAGGGTGGGGGATGTTCATAGAGCGCTCGTGTTGCATGGGGAGATGGCGAGGAGAGGGGTGGCGCCGAATGTGGTGAGTTACACATCGCTGATCAGTGCGATGTGCAAGGCGGGGAATTTGAGTCGGGCGATGGAGCTTGTTGGCCAGATGCGGGAGAGGAGGTTGAGATTGAATGAGGTGACGTTCACGACTTTGATTGACGGGTTTGCAAGAAAGGGTTCTTGGCTGATGCGTTGGGGTTGATGGAGGAGATGAAGGAGAGCGGGATTTTGCCTTCAGTTGTGAGTTACAATGCTCTGATCAATGGGTATTGTACGCTAGGTAGAATTGACATGGCTTTGGGAGTGGTGCGGGAGATGGAGAATCGAGGGTTGGTGCCTGATGTGGTGACCTATAGCACGATATTGAACGGGTATTGTCGGAATGGAGAGTTGGAGAAGGCGTTTCAGTTGAATGAGGAGATGGTCAAGAAGGGTGTTTCTCCTGATGCTCTGACCTACTCTTCGCTCATTAAAGGGCTTTGTGAGGCAAAGAGACTTGATGATGCTCATGAGCAATTTGATAATATGTTAAGTCTTGGTCTGCGCCCTGATGAATTCACCTATACGACCTTGATCGATGGCCATTGCAAAGAAGGGGATGTGAAGAAGGCTTTCAGTCTTCATGATGAAATGGTAAAGAAAGGGATCCTCCCTGATGTTGTTACATACAGTGTGCTTATCAATGGCCTAAATAAGATAGCTAGGACAAAGGAAGCCAAAAGGTTGCTTTTCAGGCTGTATTATGAAGAGCCGGTTCCAGATAAGGTGACATACGATGCGCTGATGGATTGTTGTGACAAAATGGAGTTAAAAAGTGTGGTATCTCTCATAAAGAGTTTCTGCATCAAAGGGTTGATGCATGAAGCCGAAAGAGTATTTGAGACGATGGTAGAGATGAATGGGAAGCCTAATGGGGCTGCTTACAACATCGTTATTCATGGGCATTGTCGAGGCGGAAATGTGAGGAAGGCGCTTGGTCTCTATAAGGAAATGCTTGGGGCAGGTTTTGTCCCAAGTGCAATAAGCACTATTTCTCTTATTAAAGGCCTCTCAGAAGAGGGCATGCATTCAGAAGTGAACCATGTTATTGAGAAGTTGATGACAGGTTGTTTGTTAACAGATGCTGAGACTCCAAAGGGTCTTGTTGAAGTGAATCACAAGGACGGTAACATGGAGGCTCTGTTTGATGTCCTTGCTGGGATGGCAAAAGACGGACTTCTTCCAAATAGTGGGTAAAGTTCAGTCATATGGATGTTTCTCAATATGAAGAGTGGCTAATTTGGAGGAAACATCGCATGAAAAGGCCCCTTGGCTGTATCCCAAGATGAGGATTGAAAAGCATGTACTTGATAGAAAAGCTTCCAGAGCTTAAAAATCAGGTTTGAAAAGGCACCACTGCTTGATGATAGTAAATATCAGGATTAAGTAATGAACTTTTTGAAATAATTTGGTTGATGATACCTAGAAACTTCTGACTTGTTGTTCATAAATTGCTCGTGCAAGCACTTAGACCAATGTAAAATTCTAAGAAAAATTTCATAGATCAGTTCAATTACTATTGCTTTTCTTGCATTACGTTTCTTAAAATCATGTGTGTTTCTTATTGTCATACCAATCTGCATGCATATATCTAGAGGCTTATGTCCTATTTGCTTGGCATCCCATATGAGATGAGCACTAAGGCCTAGTTTGGCAACACAGTTTCCCAAACTGGGGTTTCGTTTAAGTTAAATGAAACTTGTAACCATACAAATCCCAGTTTGTGAAACTCCACTCAGATTGAAGTTTCACTAACCCCAATTTCATAACGTTTGGAGCTTCCAAATCTTTGTTTCTCAAACTCTATTTTGGTTCCCAAACAAGGCCTAAATGATATGGAAATTCTAGCTTCATATACCTGGTTGGAACTAGGTGTGCGAAATGATACACTACTCGTTAAGTGTGATTATCATTTAAGTACTAAAAAGATTCATGTATCACTTTCTATGGATGATGTTCATGTATCACTTTCATGCATCATTTTGATATCAGAGCACAGTTAGGACCTGTTTGTTTTTTTGAAGTGAGAGGAGAGAAGAGAGGGGATGAAGATAATTTAAAGAGAGGAAAAGCCTCTTCCTTCTTTCAATTAAAATCTTGTTGTTTGGGCAAGTTGGAAGAAGGAAGGGTCTCCTCTCTCTTCCTCTCTCTTCCCCTCTCTTCCCCTCTCTCTCCCGCTGAGCAGTGGCGGCAACGACAGGCAGCGACGGCTCCGATAGTGGCGGCCTGCTCCTCTCTCCCCCTATCTTCTATTGTGCAGCGGCGGCAACAATGACGGCAGGCGGTGGCAGCAGCAATGACGATAGCGGAGGTGGCAGCGGTGGCGGCCTCCCCCTCTGCACCCTTTCTCCTCTTGATGAAAAGAGGAATTAAAAAATGTTGAAATACCTATGACTGAGCAGCCTCTAGTGCAGCTATATACCATGCGTGACATCCAACATGCTATTGGTCAAAGAGCACCAATGTCTAGACCTCTCCCATTTACGCAACCCCATAGGTCTAATACCCATCCATCTTTATATAGGAATGATGTTAAGGACAAGAACTCTGAACGGGACAGCAGAAACAATGACACTGAGCAGGAACTTTCCAAGATTAGTATTGCTGCTAAGCTATAAGTGTCAAAGGATATGGGTATATGACTCTCAACTATACTAGTCATGTGAAGATCACCATTATTGATGGTGCTCCCATTGAAGCCCCTGAGTTCTGAAGAATTTATCTACTACGTGGATGAAGAAGTAGGTGATGACTTCGACAACGATCATGAAGGTGAAGACTAAGTGGAGTGGATGAAGAAGTAGATGATCGCGAAGGTGAAGATGTTGTATTCAACTGCATTAGGCAAGCACTTTCGTCTCACTTGTCCGTCGTCAAAAGTGCCTTTTCACAAAGTGAAAAAAAGATGATCGAAAAAGAGTCGTGATCTTCCACACGTTCATCAAAATAGGAGACAAGAATTATAAGGTGTGAATCGTGAAAGTTGGATCAACGTAGTATTCTCCGAGGTGATTGAGAGTGATGGATTAAAGCTGGTACCTCATTCCCACCCGTATAAAGTACCATGGGACCAACTCCCAAGTGCCATGAGAAAACATTTGTGTCTTATCCCGATCGACTTTCATCTTTACTTTTGGAAGACCTTTTGTCACATGCTACGCGCCTAGCTTAAATTCTCTGTTACTTTCCAACCTTAGGCTAATGTTGCGATTGAAATTTTCTGTAGGAGTCTAGGTAGTCTCTTACGCATCCTTGTAGGTGAGCACAATGATTTGAAATTGTTCATTATTGAGTTTGCATCTAATTCATCAGCAATAAGACATCTAACATGAGATTATTTGTGGTTTTAAACCTCGACAACTCATTGATCTTATCCTTATAATGATTATTATATAGTATATGAGTCTATATCTGTATTTGTATCATACGTGCACGAACTACACAAGATGATCTGTGATAAGATACTCAAAATAGCACCAACTACAAGTTATGAGGTGATATTAGAAAAAAAAATTTAAAACTTTTAATGTTGGTGATTTGTTAAAAAGTTACATAATCGTAGTGCTGATTCTTTTCAAATCTTGAAAAAATTAAACGATAATGCTTATGTTATAGACCTTTCAAAGGATTTTGACGTCAGTTTTACTTTCAATATTGAAAACCTAGTGGATTACAAGGGTCTTGATTTCAAGTTTAACAACTCATTGGCTGATGAAGCTTCCCTGAGCCTATTTTTGAGATCCCATCCCTTCTTTCACTCTCAGATATTTTACCTAATATAGCAGATAAGTTAATAAGATCTTAGATGATGAGATTATCGGCACTAGAGATGGTGGGACTTGAAAATATCTGATCCGTTGGAAAGGAAAAAATATCGACTGATGATGCATGGGTTGATCAAAGTGACTTGCTCGAACCACTCTAACCAAATCGAGGTGACGTGTCTTCTCTAACGATGATATACGTGTCAAGATCGTGGCTCAATGTTTGCATCATTCTTCCTGAATGAGAGGAACTTGACCCCGTCGAGTCAAAAATAAAAACTTTTAAGCATTTATCGTTTATTAAATTAATTAACTAGTACTAGAGAATTTAGGAGAAAAATATCGACTGATGATACTCTGGTACTAGTTAATTAATTTAATGAACGATAAATGCTTGAAAGTTTTTCTCAAATTATGTGAGTGATTGATCTCTCTCCTAAATTCTCTCATAAGAGTGAAAATCCTAGTTAGTTATCATAACTCTAATCATAACCCTAATCCTAATTCTCCCTCTCCCTCTCTTCAGTTGATCTCGCTCTCTCTCTCAAACCCGCCGACCTCTCTCTCTCTCTCTCTTCCATCAACTTCCTCTCCCTCTTCCCCCACGTATGTTGCTGCCAGATCGAATCTCTCCTCCCCTCTCCCCTCCCTCCCTCATGTCGCTGGCAGCCCACCGCCTTCCTCCTTCCTCTCTCGTTGTCATCTCCCCACCACCTGCCCATCTTTTTCATCTTATCACCTTCCCTATCACCCATTACCGCCGCGGCGCCACCTCATCTCTCCTCTCCTTTCCCCCAGTCGTTGCCGCTTGCTCACCACCTCTGCCTATCCTCTGACCTATGCTCCTCCCTCCCCTCGACTGTAACCCCGCCAACATCAGCACCTCTCCTCCCTCAACACCCACACCTGCGGCTTCCGAAATTGACTCCAGCTTCGACCTTGACTGCATACTTCACCATCGATCTCGACAACGACCATCGACCCGATCGTCAACAACAATATCTCTAGCAACCCCACCCTGTCACGACTTCGATCTAAGATTCAACCTCACCACCTCGACGATCCGAACCCAGCTCGTCGCCAACCTCATTCTTCATCTGCCAATCAGAATTAGATCAAGAACTGAACCCACTCGGGTTAGTGACAAAATCTGACCCGACTCAATCATTGCAGATTCAATTCGTTTTCGATCCCGACTCGATCCGCCATCAGCTGCAGAGCCCGGCCCGAATCCAATTCAAGTTGATTTGGTTTTGTCACTTAACCCGACTACAGAATATGACCTGATTGTAGCCATCTAACCCACAAGCTACAATAAAGTTCAAACCTGCTTGCAGAATAGACACGTTAATAGACCAGGTTTGGTTATCGACTCGTTTCTTAGTCATCCGGAGCTCGATTCAAGTGATTTGAAGGCGTTGAAACCGCAGAAGATAGAGCTATACATCGAGCAGGTATCACAAGGACACTAAGATCAAATGTGATCCTTAACAGGTATGTTTTCTGATCAAGATCAATTACCTTAGAGTATGGATATTTCATCTCTGAGTTTTTATTGATTTTACTATTGTTCACTTAAATACGTGAGATTGTGTATATTTGCATGTCTTTAATCCAGTAGTTTTAACATTGATCACTGAACTTTGCTAGATAGCATAAGTGATATCAATAGTTTATTCTTGTTTTAAGGTTGATTAGTTTATGCGTGTTACTCTAGTAACCCATCTACCAATATTATTAGTTTTTGTCTTTTCCTATCCAACGATCTTATTATTGATGAAGCGTAATTTGATAATTCTATCATTGATTTTCCATCACGGACACGTTTCACATCACTTTGTTAGCCAGTTTCTAGCTAGGATGCTTGGGTCTATATTATTTCATCAGTTAGAAGCTGGTCTGGCAAAACCTGCTCTCACTTTGTGTAACAAAGGAATAAGAATCCTCTTGCGAACTTGATGAAGCTAGAGATAAACTTTGGCTATTGATACTGGGTATTACTAGATTTAACCTTTTTTATTTGGTAGTATCATTATTGATATATTGATGGGTATTTGTGTTTTTACAGAGGGCGTAACAGTGAGTTCCATACCAATCAAATTTGAGATATTGGAACAATGAGAAACCATCAAATGGGCATCCAGATCAGCTTCTAACTTCATCTGAAACCAACCAAAATGGAAGTATGAGAGAAAGTTCTCTCCTTCACAGTGAACTTTCTAACCTCACCTCTAGCATTAGACTCGGAAGCATTGATTGAATATTTGGTTATGTTTATCAACAAGAAAGTGTTGACTTACAGGGTGATAAAATTTTACAATAACTACTCTCCTTCGACAAAACAATGATATCTCTTCTTTTCCATTCCTTCATGCTCGGCCTCTACTTCGACAACATAATATGTAATATGTTTTTGTCTTAGCCAAGAGGCCCGTGACTCTATAATTGATATATCAATTATTATATAATGATATTGGTAACTATATAGCATCTTTCTGTGAAATATAAATATAATGCCGTATTCTGTTACTTTTTCTTGTTATCTTGGTTAATTTCTTTGTTGTAAACCAGTTTCTGCTTGCTGCAAAGTGTCATGGAAGAAGGTATTTCAAATGAATTATAGTTAGGCAAAAGTTTTTATGATTCATTGATACAACATGTAGGAGAATCATGTTAAGGACATTATAGCCAAACTTTGTGTTATTACAAAATATATCATATATTAGTTTCTTTGTTCTTAAGGTTTCCAAAGTGGAAGGTAGGTACATATTGGGAATTGTTAGAAAAATACAAATCCAAAAGATCATCTTACCTGTACTAAATCATAACCAGTCTCTTGCGTTTGTATATGCAGATTTCTCAACCAAAAAGGAATATCAAGAGAGGAAAAAGCTTGACAGTCAATAGGTAGCTTCTCTATTGCTGTCTTCATCATTAAAATTTAGCTTTGCAGTTCTGTGACACAATATGCGTCTCCTTTTTCAGGTGGCTTATCTGGAGTTCACAATCAACACCCATTTCCTTTTTCCGGACCTGAAATGAGCCGAAGCCTAACTTAACGGGGAAGTCGGCCGACAGAGAGAGGGTGAAGACGTTCTTAGACCCTGCTGCGGAATTGATCATCTGTTTTGGCAATGTGGCCTTTGATCCATGCAGAGTGAGCTTAAACTCCGTCATACTCTTGTGCCCCATATCGAAATCAGGTGGGTCGCCGGAGGCAATCAGGTTGCCCCTGTGTGATAAGTCAACTTTTCCGCCCCCTTTGTAGTACAGGTCCATCGCCGCACTTGGATTCTGGGCCTTCATCGTGATATCGATATCTGGCTTCAAGCTTGAGGGGTTGATGACAGCAATGCGGTCCACGCTGAACTGGGGGACACCTGGCTTTGCAACGAAATAGAAGATGAGAACACCACACAGGCAGAGTAAGGCGATTATGAGGAGGACGATCCCGATTATGCCGGCTAAGCGGGAGCGGCGGCCAGGGGACGCCCGCTGGGCTTTGGCCCTGTTCTGGTACTCCTCGACGATCTGAGCGTTCTCTGGCGGTGGCACTCGGAATATCTGCTCCTTGGGGACCTGGACGACGTAGGTGGATTTGGCGAAGGGAACAATGGTGGTGGAGAGGTCGGCGTTGGCGTTGGCATTGGCACCGGCGTCTTGGGGGAATTCAAGCGGAGCATCGGTCGGGGAGGCAACGGTGGGACCCCCTCCTCCATGGGGAGATGGAGAGGGAGAGAGTTTAGGGTGTGGAAATGAGGTTGGAGATGTAAGGTGGGCATGGAGGTTGGGAGGGAGGGAGGGAGAGGGAGGGGGAGAGGAGAAAGCTATGGACTACAAAAGAGTCCTAATTTGGAATGTGGTTTTCTTTTTTCTCATAACTACCTCTGACTCGGTCCACATTTGTGCTTACTTATACCTGTCTTGGACCGGAAGGATAACTACCTTGAACGGTGCAGTTTTTGTGGTTTGTTTTGAGTGGATAATTTACTGCATGGGGGTCGTTTCGAGCTTGCACCGTGTTGCCAAATTGTCTGTTTATAGTTTCAACTAGTGAGACAATATTAACAATGTATATTCTTCTGCAATTAGGTTTTCGATGTATTCTTTTATAGCTACCTTCCTGAAAAATTAAACCATCCTTCTGCATTCAGAGTTGTCTCAACAATTTGGATAATTATGATGAATTGCATGCGTAGATAAGGAGTTATCCCTTGGTTACGATCGCGATTTAATTGTTTCAGCTTTTTCATGCTGCATCGAAGAGCTTAAGAGGTGCAATATTCGAACCAGATGCAACAAAGATCTGGCTGGAAGAATACACCGTTAGGGTTACTGGGTGGCTCCTTCTTGTTCAAATTTACCCTTAATTTCACATCCTTGAGGAGTACAAGTTTTTGTAGGTTAAGTCTGGTTTGCTGCTAGTGGTAGAAAAAGGTGTAAGTGAGAAATGGGAAAGAAAATGTGAGGAAAATGTAAGAAATTGAGATTTGTTCAAGAAAATTTTTTGATGTTTGATTGTGATGTAGAAGTGTAAATGAAAAAAATATATTGTGTTTTTCGGTTTTTGGTTAGTAATGTGAAAGTGAAAGTGGAAACGTTGACCAAAAAATTAACCGCAAAATAATATTAAAATAGATATTAATTATGAAGATTTTTTTAGACTGTAATTTGACAGCAAGTGGAATTTACATGACTACAAAATTATTTTGAGTACAACATTAAAAGTAAGATTTACATGACCACAAAATTAACTGTAACACCCTGCAAATGCATAAATAATAGTGTAAAAGAGAGGTGTAAAAGAAAAAGGGAAAAGGAAAATGGGTTTTCTCATTTCCCTTTTTCGGTTCCAAATAAAACCGAAAGTGAGAATGAGTTTTCTCACTTCCGCTTTCCCCACTTCTGTTTCAAATCAAACACGCCCGATCTCTTTAACGTATCATTGCAATAAGATGTTTTATATTAGACGGATCTAAATATAGTCAAATAATATTATCAAAATCAACGAATGGAGGTTTTCTCCCGCTACTCCTTCACAAATTTTGTCCGTCCATCCGTCTGTCCATCTCCCCCCTCTCTCGCTCTCTGCCTCGCCCTCCGCCTCCCCTCCCCTCCCTGGCTCTCCGCCTCCCCTCTTCTCCCTTTCCTTTCTCTAGCTCTTTTCTCCTCCCCCCCCGCCTTCCTCTCTCTCTTGCACTGCTGCTGCGTTATCGTTGGACAGTTTCTCACCACCTGACGGCAGTATACTAGTATAAGTTATGTTCATGCAAAAAAAAAAAACTTATATGAATTGATCCAATTGAACTAAATAGTAAAAATATTTATAAAAAAATGATCAAAAGTAGGTTTTCTTTCATGACTCTTTACAAATTGTGTCCGTTTGTCCGTCTGTCTTCACTCTCTCTCTTTCGCTCTCCACCTCTCCCTCTCCTGCTTTGTCCGCCGCCCGCCAGCGAAACCGCCCCCCCCCCACACACACACACACACACACACCCCGCCTCCTCCGCCAGTCCGTATACTGGTTATTCAGATTGCAGATCTATACGTAGATCCAATAAGAAATTGGGTCTTAACGGCCCCCGGGCGGACCCGTGCCCTTCACTGACCCATATAGACCCTGCCCAAACCCAAGCCAATCTCTACCCGATTCCCCCCCCCCGCCTCCGCGAACCCCATCAATGGCGAGCTTGGCACTATTACAGGGCTACTCTTCTGCCGAAGACGAAGAAGACGACAAGGTCTCTTCCTCCTTCAGCGACGACGACGAGGACGGCGATGACTCCGACAGATCCAACGAAGACGAGGTCAAAATCCCTCGATCTCGCCGGAGAAAGCGCAGCAGCAGCAGCTACCGTCCTCCCTCGCCCCCAGCCCCCAATTCCTCTCTCCTCCCCTCCGCGCTCGATGCGTTCGCCGAGGTACAACTCTTCTCGAAATCTATTGAATCTAGGGTTTTGTTAGGGTTTCTGTTTTGCTGATGGGGTTTTTGTTTGGTGTTGGGGTGTCGGAGATCGCAGGGCCTCCAGATTTTCTGAACAATGCGGTTGGGTATGGGGAGAAGCGGGACGAGGTGAAGGAGGTGGATTTCAGGGCGAGGAGTCGTGCGAGGAGGGACAAGACGAATTTTCCTGCTGGTTAGTTTTCTTTGATCTTAAAAAGTTTAATCTTTGTTTTTGAGATTTGTGGAATATAGTTAAATTGGCCGGACTGTTTGCTCTTAAGATTGAACGTGGAAATGCAATTTTTATGGAAATTTGTGCCTTTATTGGCGAAACTTTAAATCTTTTCTAAGTTCTGGGGTGTAACTGAATGCGTCTAGGGGGGAGTAAGTAATTTTGTTTGAGATGTTTAGATTTGTAGTTGGAAAAGCCAACTCTTTTCTGTCATAAATAATTGTATTTGGACTGCAGATTCAGAATCTTTCCGTTGTGCAAAATCATTCGGAGAACGATTTGATATTTCATGGAGACACTACATATCAATGGGCATTACTTTTTTCCTTCTCCTTTATTTTTTCGAGTGGAAGGATGGGAATCGAACAAATCTTCTCTTTCCAATATTTATTATTGGGAAAATATTATCAATAATAGTTCAGTTTAATCAAACTTAAATATTAAAACCAAAGGGTTCTCCCTTAATAGTTTACCAAAAGTGGTATTAAAACCAAATCTATAATAAAAAGAATGGAGCGAAATTGAACCGGCCTTCGTAGTGGAGGCGAGCTTGCTACCTAAAGAACTAATTGCTGCCTTGTTATCTAACCTAATTGGCTACCTATCAGTAATCGTCTTGATTCCAGAGTTCCCACGATGCACGAATTGCGAGAAGAGGACTTGCTGTATGCTGCTCAGCTAGTGAAGAAAAGAAAGAAAATAAAGAGTCTATGAAGTCAATTAGCTATGAAGCCAAAATAGAGGGAAGACGACTTGCTGTATACCACTATGAAGCCAATTAACTTGGATCGCCGCACGAGGCGGCAATTGATTCTTTACATTATCGGGATACTATTATCAATAATAGTTCAGTTTAATCAAACTTAAATATTTCATGTAGACTTAGATGGAAATCGAGTGTTTTCTTTAGTTATTGAATTACACAGATGGCCTATGTCTTTATTATAATGAAAAAAGTACTTATTAAGATTCACATTTTATAGTATTGTAGAATATATATCCAATGTGCGAGATTTTTTGGTTTTCTGTTATTTGAAGGAAGATTATGTCTCAGTGAGTAATTTGCGAAGCTAGGTGTTTACTTAAATGCATCTAGGAGGAAAGTAATTTAGTTTTGAAATGCTCAGGATTTTCATGAGAAACTTAACTTTTTTAAATCGTATAGAGGAAAGAAAATAATTAGCTGTGGTAAGTGTCTAAAAGAAGTGTTTTTTATTTTGAAGTTTAGGATTTAGGCTGAATTTTTGTTTTTCCCAATAATGCCCTATTTTTGAGGAGCACACGAATTTTCTTGGTAAACAATGTTGAAATTTCAAGACATTTGAGCATAGTTTCAAATATCATCTGATTCCGATATATATGAGCAATATTGTATCGATTTTTGAGGTACCCGATATGATATTAATATTATAATTGATAGATGTCGGGGCTGATATTGTCAATATGGCATATATTGTGGATTGAAACTAAAAACCATTGGTCGATACTGTGAGATTGAGAAACCATGCATTTAAGGGTGTTTTAGTTCAAAGTGCAAATTTTAGGATCTGATTTTTGCATCTGTTTGAATTTTCATTTGCATTTTGCTTACTTTTATTTCACATGTTTGTCTCTTTACATTGGAGTGTACATGATTTGTATAAATTCTTATCGCTCTTGCAATGATTTGTGCCTTTGCGAATCTCATAATGCATGTGGCATGAGTCGCAATCACCTTCAAATCAAAGAAATAGGAAATTAGGATTTTGATAAGAAAATAAATAAGAGAAATCAGGGTTTAAGGAATAGAGATAACAACCGGATAGATTTTAGACTTCACGCACCTCTTGCACCATGGGCTTCACACCTCTTACGTCACAGGCTTTGTACCCCAATCTCAAGAACTCGAGAGCTCAAGAAATTTTAATTGAAAATTTTCATTTAATCATTGTCTACTAATTAAAAAAGCATGAGGCCTATTTATAGGCTTTACAAAAATGTCTAGTTCTCAGATATAACCAATGTGGTACTAAAAGTAAAATAGAGGAAAATAACTAAACTGAAAAATAAACTAAGATGTAAAAACAAATAGCAGCTGGTAATGTCCTCATCATTTCCCGCGGGAGTGGGGAGAAACTTGATCCGGACGAGTGAGGGCTTCCCTCACGAAACATTCCAATCGGGTCGTAGCGGTGGTCGAAGAATCATCACTAGTGCATCACATCGAGATCAAGGTGGTGGCGGTGGAGCTGGCTTCCGAGACGGATAAATAAAAGGTGGTAGCTCGATCAAGCTACCGATAGTAGATAGAGGCTCATCATCCCTGCTGAAAACAAAATTGATACAATGATTCAATGGAATGTTCAACTCTTAAGTAATGAAAGTACTTCTCTTCAGAATCCTATCAAAATCTGTACGCCAAGCATGCAACTTCCTCAAAGCCTCAGGGTTTTTCGTATCATCACCTTACTATCTACTGCAAAATAGTATATGGTTATGCAACAAATTTGTAGGTGTCATCGCAAATTGCCATCGACTTAGTAATATCATCAACGTGTGTAACAGGAAAATGCAATGCAGTAGGCACTCTAGACATAATTTCTAAAGATGGAAAAATAATAATCTGGGATGCCTAGGAGCGCACACGTCTAACCCTACTGATGGAGATATATTGGACTCAGATACAAACTCGAAACAACAAAAAGAAGAAGCACTAGAAAACACATGTTGGATCATAGCTAAGAACTCAGGTGACTCATTAGAAGATGAATCGATTGGAACGACCGTTAAACTATATTCAGCACAAGAGAACTCGAATGACTTACTAGGTATTGCGAGTATATTAAGCTTAAATATCTCATCCACATCATCATTAATACTATCAGAAGACATGTGGACCTCATCAATAATCGGCGTGTCGAAACCAACTGATATATTTTCAATTATACTAGCAGTCTTAGAAGGAATGTGGACATTCTCAACAACCTTCGAGTCATTAACATCATCACTAGGTACAGTTCTAACATGTTGATTCTTTGAGGGGGACTGATAATCATAATTTTCATATCACTCACACTTAGAACATCGAGCCTTGGCATTGACTAACATTTTAAAAGTTAAGTCTATCTTTAATGCAACATCAAAGGCCTTTTCAACGGTATCTAAATCATAAGAGCCAGTAATTATAACACTCCTTATTTTAGGCCGTAAGCCTAAACAAACTTAGTTATACTCTTAGAATGGTGCTCTCTCACGTCACTACGATGGATTAAGTTCTTAAATACAGCTATGTAATCATGGGCAGACATATGACTCTGACGGAGATTGTGTAGCTGGTCTAAGAGGTGATCCTTATAAAATTGACTAGTCATGGTGGCTCAACTGAAAATTCAACAATCAAGTAGATGCAATAGAGAATCCTAAATTCAAGTAAACTAAATGCATGCACTAAGTGAAAAAATATTCTAAAGTTTAAGTTTTAAATGTAAAGAAAATGCACTCCTAAAATGATGAAAAATGACATACATTGATGCAACTGCTGCAGAGAAGAAAATAGCAACTTAACCAACAGATTATCGCAATCCAAATAGTAGCTGTAAGTAATTTAATAGCTAACAATTTAGCTCAAGGTAGGATATCACCTGAGGGGTAAGTCATTTACGCCCAAACGCAAAATTCCTCTGAGAATCGTCTGAGAAATACTCACACCGAAGAGCTGAAAATAACGCACAAGGCCTGAAATAGCAATAGTATGAGATGAAAGAAATCTGCATCGATTGGGCTTAAATCGGGCTGGAAATGAGGGCCCGAAACACTACTCTTTTCTTGCACAAACAATACCGCACTACAGGGACTTGTGGAGGTCGTATCTGCTATCCAACTGCTATGAGCTATTTTCAGTGGCTTCGGGACTCAGTCACGAACTCAAGCTTCAGAAGGAACTCGAATCAGACTCCGAATGAGCTTGAAACGGGCTCTGAATCAAATCTGTGGAAGCTGTTGTGTTGAACTGACTCAGAGAGCCGCTGACGTTAGCGTTAAACCGATGACGTCAGTATTGAGCTGATAACGTCAGCAGAGGCTCGGTTCGACCGGACCGGAGCAACAGCTTCGAATCGACTCTGTCTCGGCTTGAGTCGATGGAGGGGTGGCCCAGATTCGGCTCGTGAGCCGCTAACGTCAGCAGCTGAGTTGGCTCTGGTGGGTCGGATCTGGTTGTAAATGGGTCGGGTCTACTATGGGGACGGATCCTTCACAGGTTTAACTACTTAAACTCAAAACAAAATGAATTCAGGCTGCGGACAGTAAGACCCACGACCCGTTTCAATTTCTTCTCCTCGATCCAACTGGGGTTTGAACTAGCGACGACGGTGGTGGTAGAGTTGCAGCGTCACGGAGCACGAGGGGGGAGATCGGCGGGATCTTAGGCGATCTGATCTGGGAGATTTGCTCAGCCGACGAGGTGAGGAGATCTCGAAGCAGTGTCGGTGGGGAAACCTTGCCAGCTGACGAGGAGAGGGGATTGGCTACCGAGGTGGGGAGACTGGCTAGTCAGTTGTCGTCGGCCGAGAGAGGAAGGAAGAGATTGGCGGCGGCAATGTGATCATGGTGCTGGATCTGCAGGTCGGTGGCGGATGAGAGATCGACAGAGGAGTTTGATCGGCGAAGGAGAGCTCAGCGTTGGAGGAGGTGGGTGCTGTTGTCGGCGAGGATGCGGAGATCAGAACTGCGGTGGAGTCACGGCGGTTGAGATGGCGAGATGACGGAGTTGGAGTGGTAACATTGGCGGCGCGAGGTGGCGTGAAGGCGGCGGTAGTGGTGCTGTCGACGGTGAAGGCGGAGGGAGGCCGGGTTGTGGGTATTGGCGATGGGAGATGGTGGTGCAGGTGGATGGCGACAGTGAGGGGAGATGAAAATCAGAGCAAGGAACAGAGAGGGAGAGTGTGGGTTAGGGCTTTGAGGGAGAGGGGAGGAGAAGAAGATGAACAAGAGATGTGGGATTTGTTTTGGGGATTTTTGAAAGGATTTTTTTGGGAACAGATCTGGATTTTGTTCTAGATTTAGAATTTGGGAGAGGCTAGTTTTGTTAGATAGATCTAGGGATCTAGATCTAGGGTTTTGAAGAAGGGAGAAGATTTGAAGGGGATTGGGCTCAAAACTGTGATACCAAATTGATGTAACACGGGAGGATCACATTCACTTTCAAATCAAAGAGATATGAAATTAGGGTTTTGACAAAAATAAATAAGAGAAATTAGAGTTTAAGAAATATATATAAGAACCGAATAGATTTTGGGCTTCGTACCCCAATCTCAAAAAATCGAGAGCTCAAGAAACTTTAGCTGGAAAATTTTCATTTAAACATTGTCTACTAATAAAAGAAGCATGGGGCCTATTTATAGGCTTTACAAAAAAGTCTAGTTCTCGGATATAATCAATGTGGTACTAAAAGCAAATTAGAAGAAAATAAATAAACTGAATAATAAACTAAGGCGTAAAAAACAACTAGGAGCTGGTGATGTCCTCATCACCTCCTCTAGCGTCAATTTTATCTTTGTTCTGCCAACTTAAAGGATAAAGAAACTTCTAACGCACATGGTTCCTTGCACTTTGTTTTTGGTTTGACACAAGTCATGCACTTAAGGGAGTATTCTTTATGCGCAATCACATGATTTAACCGGTAGCTGGTGACTATTTCCTGAGTCATTGATCTGAACATGCCTGTAGGGTGTAGGATCATAAACTCATGGTAATAGTGACCTATAACTGTGGTGACACTTGAAATTGTTGCCAACTTTGTGTTGACCTGAAGCTGATTTCAATTACTAAGTGGACTTCATCTCAGGTGAAAAAGACCTGAGACTCACCTATAGATAGTACCTCGCCTTCCAGTTTCAAGCATCTTTCCTTTATCCATACCTGGATCAAATATGATGTTTCTTATTGTTTTTCCATAAAACTGACATGTACATAGATTGTGTAATCTTGTTCTTTTACCATCCGTCACTGCTGCTCATTGGCTTGTCTCTTTTACTGTTTACACAGATTCTTCCTGCGACCTCTTGCCTTACCTTGTCTTCATGCAATTGTCCATTATCGCCTTTGCCTCCACCTTTCTGAACATGATCCCAGCCTGACCACAGGTCACACAAGTCATGCCGTATCACCCATCTAGGGTACTGGTTCTCTTGGTTTTAGATTCCTAACTTGATTATTAGTTAGGTTGCGTAGAGTAGGATAACATCTCTGTATATATCTCCAGGTTGCGTAGGTTTAATCTTTTCCTGTGATACTGAAGTTCAGTTAGCCTTCCTGCAGTACAGAAATTCAGTTAATGAGATTTCTTGGAAATGCTATCTTATATCCTTTTGCACCTTCTTTAGCTTCACTGTGTGGGTAAGAATAGGCAGATAAACTGACCAATTATAGTTTTTTTTTATCATGATGCTGCTTGATGAGTTAACTGCACACTGTCATAGTTGTGTTCGAACATGTAGAGGTGATATCCAAACCTCAGCATCAGGACACTTCTGTAGATGCTTTTTATACGTTACGAAGTATGAGATTTATTTGTACACCAGAAGTTTACAGCAGTTGTTACCTGTTTGGCCAAGAAATGTATGGTGCTTAATTTTATGCTTTTGTTTGAGTACATGAACGTGATGTTTATGAGGGGGGCAAGCAAGTTCTGACATGGATGGACATGTCGGTTCACATGGGATATGAATGGTATGTAGACATGCCACTAAATATCCAGTGATATTTCAATAGAAACATAAAAGTATTGTGATATGAGTGTGCTCTCCCAGGAATAGGGTCTGTATGAAAGACCACCTGAAGATTTATATCCAGTGATATTTTGAGGAAAAACAGAGTATATAGAGTGTAAATTCAGTAAACAGGGAATCCGAGATTATAGTATCGTGAGACTAGATGGACAAGAAATACCGATGAGCAGTCATTTTAAATACTTGGGTTCTATTATTTAAAAGGATGGGGAGATCGATAGTGATGTCAACCATAGGATCCAAACTGCTGGTTGAAATAGAGGAGCACAACAGGAGTTTTATGTGATCGAAACATTTCGTTATGGCTGAAGGAAAAGTTTTATCGGACTGCTATTAAGCCAGCTTTGTTATATGACATATAATGTTGGACTATAAAGAGGCATCATGTCCAGAAGATGAGTGTAGCAGAGATGTGCATGCTTCGTTGGATGTGTGGTAATACACGGAGGGATAAGGTGAGAAATGAGGATATTCGTACTAAGATAGGTGTAGCCTCTATAGAAGAGAAGATGAGAGAAAACGCCTACGTTGTTTGGTCATGTGCGACGTAGACCTACAGATGCGCCAGTCTGGCGAGTAGAGCGTATCTATTTAGAGCAAGTTAAAAGAGCTCAGGGGAGACCAAAGAAAATATGGATGAAGGTAATACGACAAGATATAGAGGCTAAAGGTCTTAGTGAAGGCATATTGCTCGATAGGAATGAGTGGAGAAAGCTGATCCATGTGCCCGATCCGGCGTAATTCTCTTTTGGTTCATGTAGCCTACCCCAAATACTTGGGACAAATGGCTTAGTTGTTGTTGTTGTTGATATTTTGAGGAAAAGAATATGCTCATCACGCTTGTGTTAGGCCATCAATCACTTAGTCAACTACAACTGCCAAGTTATTCCTTTCAGATCTTTAGACGGCTGTCGGCTAGATGTTGTTGAGCCTTCTTGCAGACAATTCTTTCAAATAATCATCTTACCATTAGAAACGGTGGGGAATAAAACATGCTATGATATGAAAGATCATGGATGCACAAGCCTTTCTTCTGCCAACATTGGAGTCCCATCAGGATCTTCAGGGCCTTCAAATAAATTTTATCCATGAAAATTTCACACTTATAACATAGAACATATTGAGTTTCAAAGTTAAGTTACCAGCTCCTGCTGAACCCTAAGTATTAAATCCTTTGTGCAAGATGTCTTCTTAATGGCTCTAGATGGAATGAAGTAGAATTTGACTCCTCTATATTGTAACAGAACATGAAATATTGGAATAAATCTTGAATAACATTGAATTGGTAGTCTCAGAGTCCAGGGTTAAGGTGAGCTTGCTACGTGATTTTGGGGGGATAAAAAGGGATGAGGTGGTCGAGTTTTTGAAATTTGTAGAGTGCACCCAGTCAGGTGCACTTATTCCTCAGGAAAAAGTAAAGAAAATTTAATTAGTCGTAGGACAAAGGCTTGGGCAAAGTATTTTGGATGTGTGACACTCAACTTGTTTGAATTGCAATTGAGATGGTCATCGTGATTTAAGTTTTTCTTTGGGTTGGCATTATACTTTGAAGTAGTGTCAGCTAAACACAGGATGAGCGTCAAATGTCCTAGTGTCTTGAAATGTCGGACACAACAAATTTTAAAATGAATATGAAAATGCAGGTAAGATATATGGACGTCCCACATTTAGTGATTAAAAGTTTTCACACTATTTCTCTGCATAGCGTGGTACAGTAAAAGAAAAAAAATACACTTTGTCTGACAGTGGTGTAAAACAGCATAACAGTTTTTTAACATTTTATGCTTCAATTCTTCCCTTATGTATCCCTTATGCATCCTTTCCAGATTTTTCTTTCTGATGCTTTCTCCTTTTTTGTTTAATGTATAGTGGTTTACTTTCTTTTTCTTTGCATGTATCGCGTTCGAGTCCTGGGACACGGGTGTTCAAGTCTTGTCTCCTATCTGCATGTTCCACATGGAAAATTTTCATAAAAATGAAGTATTTCTTTGAAGAGATGTAAAAAATTCGTTCAAAATGAAATGTTTATTACACTCTAAGACCGACAGAAGGGACTAGATCTACGGAGAACCTCTGAATCTTGGAATTACAATATATGTCAGCCTAGTTAAACATGGCATCATTTTTGAGTCGGTCATTTTCACCCGAGAGCTATGCCTGTCCACAATTTTATTGAAACCTTTATTGATCAAACACTAGTGGATAGTCTCTGGGATTCTGGGCCTAATACCCCATCTGCTATTCCGGGTCGTGTGTTGTGGCTACCTGATTGGAACCATAAATGGTGTATAAGAAATATTGGAAACAAGTACATGTAAATGTTCTGGTGAGGATTGTGTCTGGGCCTCTAGATCTTAGACCGTGAAAATGTCGAGTCTAGTGAAACCTAGACATGATCAGCACCTGATAACAGGCCTCATCATGTTGACTGGTATCCTGTGTCAAATCCAGGAGCCAAGTCCATTGACTTGGTTTTTTTCTAGATGAGATATGTGGTTAACTTAATCATACACCTTAGGGAATGGAATTTCATGGATTTTCCTTCTCTATCATAGTTTCATAGAGCTGGTTCCTGACTGCTTGTGTGCTCTGTCAGCTGTCATTTTAGCCAGGTCTTGAACTTCTTCCCTGTTATCTCATAATATTCAAGTGCCATGATCATACATGCATCCAGTTCCTCACAGGATCAAAAATAAGATACGTTTTGTTTTATAGGCATTGAGTACGTTCTCTCGAGAATGCAACAATCTGAACTAGTATTGCTTTTTGGTAGAGTCAGACAATCAGACAAAGAAACGTGCTTTAATTTTGCATTAACATGGTATGCTTGTTGATTTGGATTACATTAATGTGATATAGTATCTAAGTTGAGTACTGGATTTAGCCGCTTGTTATTAAGGTCTGAAGCCAAGTTGTTATCTTATCTGCTGGCAGCAGATTGTATCATTGTAAATGGGATTTATGATTTAATACTAACTAGTTTGTTCGAGTGTGGCTTGGAGTGTTGTTAAAGTTTCATGCTAATGTTTGAGTTGGCATCAGACTGAGCGTCCTTAGATCTCACTAGAAACATAATTGTGTGTTGAAGTCTCATGCTAATGCTTGAGTCGAAATTAGACTGAGTCTCCTTAGGTCTCACAATAAGCATAAATGAAGACTTTTAATTTTAATTTTAACTTTTTGTAAAACAACAGTTTTGGGGTTACTTTTTGATTTTCTTTTTGTATCATGATAACAAGAAAGATGATGATTCCTCTTATTGTCTATTGTACTGATTAAACTAGATCCCAAATTTGGGGTTACGCATAATAATTTGACATTGTTCTAGTCTTGTAATTGATTCACATTGTTATTATCATGAGGGCAGTCTGAGATTGAGTTACGGAGACTTTATCTTGTCTTATATTTGGCATTAGCTTGGAATTCTAAGATTGCTGCAAAGGCCTCTTCTATTGTGCTATGCCAGTGTAATTTATGAATAGAGAAGAAGCAAGAAACCCTTCTTTTGCGAAGGCAAATAAATAGAAGAAAACATTGTCCAAGCCTTGTAATCAGGAAAAACATCATCGGCTGATTTAGATTGATCTCTTTCGGCATATTAATATTTAAGCATATAATAAATTAAAATCATAAGTTGTTATTATACATGGAATGATCATTGACATTTTGCACAAAATGTCATAGAAAACAACTGTTTTCGCAATATAGGCTCGTGTATTGATCTAAAGAACCTGAGCTTTTAGTTGAGCCCAAGTGGATCTCTTCATAACTAAAGTTATGTAGACCAAGCACTTCACACTACTAAGATATGTTTGACCTCCCATGGAGGATGTGTTTTTGATCACGGTGCAATGTCTAACCTCCACGAGTTGGACTTGGCGGTTCCTTACTGATTTATTTAAGAATATTGGATTGTGGAAAATCCTCTTAAGGCTTTAGGCTGTAAAGAGGAAAAGTTTACTTAGTCTATTTCCTAGAAATATATATAGTCTCTTTTCTAAAAGCTTAAAAATCTCCTATGTTCTGCCTGACTAGATCCTTTATCTTTTACTAGTAAAATGTGTCTGGGAAAGTCTTCCCTACTGACATCAGAGTCTGCACCATATAACCTCTATCAAATAGAGGGGAAAAAAAAGTTGAATCCCCCTTTTCACTTTTGCAACAATATTAATTTGAAAATTTCAATCAATGTGTTGCATACTTGAATTGTTCACCATTTGGAACCGGTTGCTGCTTTGGAACATGTATTATTTTGGATTATTTAGATGTATACCCTCTAAATCTTTGATATTAAGAAATTTACGCCAAAATCATTGATATTAGAAATTTACCCTCCAAAATTTCTGGATCTTAAAATTTACCCCCTTTTAAAAATAAAAAGAGAATATTTTCAGTTTGATTTTATTAACTTGTTTAATTTTTTGAAAATGTCTAAATTACCCTTAAATAATTAAACATTACATAGACTCATCTCTTTACTTATTTCTCATCTTCCACTTCTCTCTCAAAAATCAAGCACATTTTTATTTCATTCATTTATCATCAAAAATTCGCATCAAAAATTTTCACATATGCTTCTCAATTGAGAAAAATCCCAAATATTTTTAGAGTGAGATTTAAGAAAAAATTTGGAGGAATTTTGGGTTGAGAGAGAGATCATATAGGAAAAATAAAGAAGAAAGGAGAAGGGCATGACGGGTAAAACACTCTAATTTCATTCAAAATCTAGCTGCATGGGTAAGTTATTAAAATCTAGAAGATTTCTGAGGTAAGTTTCTAATATCAAAATTTTGAGGGATAAATTTCTAAATACTAAAGAGTTGGGGGGTATATATCTAAATAACCCATTATTTTAACTTTAATCATTCCTTACTTTTGAAAAGAGTGTGACTAGCTATATAAAGATTTGGGGGGTATATATCTAAATAGCCCATTATTTTAACTTTAATCATTCCTTTTTGAAAAGAGTGTGACTAGCTCTATATACTGGCTAAATACACAAGCTTTCTTTTATGGATACTTCATGGAGGAGGATGTTATCATTTCCAGTTGTATTTGATACTTGGATACTTTGAATACTTGGTGGGTATTTGATGGATATTTCTTGAAATTTATAATGTTTTCTAGATGATGGGAGACTTGGTGGTGTCAAAGAACTCAATGATTTAATGCATGAATAATGGGGACAATTCAGGTTGATTTCTAGATGCATTGAGACATTTCCACTCTTCATAATAATGAATGTTAGGATAATTGCTATTCATATAATTAGTGATTTTTATTATTTTGTAGTTTACTTTGAGATATAAGATTACAGTGCTCTATTAACCATCTTAGTATTACGAATGTACTAATTCATTATATTCTTCTTCTTCTTCTTCTAATATTATATTTATTGTGTAAGAATCTATCGTCAACGTATTGCATCTGCTATCTGTGCAACATAGCATATCATGTAACAGTGGCATGCATTACATTACTCTAATTTCATTCCTTTCCAAGCTTCTAACCTGTCTCCAACAACCGAAACAGTCTAGAGCTAAGCATAGCCTAGTGCAAATTGACCACACCTCTTGCTATCTCTTGGATATGTTCTTAAATTTTTTTTTTAATCTGCTTTCAAACTCACGCTACTATCTTTGAGCATAATCAGAATTATTATTATTTTACTTCAGTGTTCTAGAATTTCATAGCGATGATTGTGCATAACACCTAGATTATCTATTTGTTAGTGTTTGACAATGAGATATTACTTTAATAATTTATAGAGCTTCTGCTATCAATTTGCAATCTACATGTGTTGTGGATGTGTTGATCTGACTTCACTCTCCAAAGTTTTAGCTACTTATTTCAATTAATTGGCGTTTTAAGTGGAATTTCATCTTTCTTCATCATCTGGATTTTCTAATGGTCTTGATGTTATTCTTCCAGGCGTTGTCGTGGAGGCAAAAGCCCAGTTGGTTGGCATTCGTGATCGAGTTAGAAGTGACGTGGAGGGAAGCTCTCCTGCTCCAGCCATAGCCAACACATCTGGTGAGGGCAAGCCAGTAGTTTCTGCTTCAAACCCTGAAGCAAAAGATGCAGCAGATCTGTTGAGGTACTCCCTTAATATACAAGCCAAGTCCTGTGCCGTAGTTCCAGTGAATTGTACAAGCAGAAGTGTCTTGTTGATATTGTTTTATCAAGTAAATATGCAAGAGTCTTTGCTAGAACAAAATGAATTCTTTTTAGTTTTAGGGTTTGAACTTTGAACAATCTGTGTATTCACAACGAGGACTTTTGGTTACCCCTTTTGGAGATCCTCTTAGAGTTGCCCTGATGGCTCAAAAGACAAAACCCATTACCTCTGCCATCTCACAGAGTAACCTCAGAAATTCTTCTAATCTTGACACTGTTCTCCCAAAAATAACTAATTATTTAATTATTTTTGTTTAACTAATAGGTTTACAAAACCCTCCAAGTACTTGTCAAATAATCATATGCGTAACAGTGTGGATCATAGTGGGAGTAATGCTACAAGTAACCAGTGCTTGTTATGTAGGGATAAAAATTTGTGTCATTTCCACTACCCCTCAATTTCGAGGATGGAAAGGGTTCAAACGAGTATCCAAATTAGGCACTGATTAAAGATAGTTACCCTAATTTCGTGTTGATTTGGAGAGCTTAGGATCCAAGGCCCACGCGTATATGCTTATGTTTGTTTCCTTCATGACATTATTTCCAGGATGTGCCTGCAATGTGGGGTTCCAAAGACCTATTCACACACTCGAGGCATGGTCTGCCCAATCTGTGGGGATCGCCCGCCTGCAGACCCACTGAAAGAGCCTGAGAAGAAGAAAGGATCTGCCATCAAGGATAAGGAAAAGAGCAAGAGGATGAAGGGGCAATCGAGCCATGCTACTTGGAAGAGCGAAACAGAGATGCAACTGAGACAGCAGTTTGATTAGTTTGGATTAGTATATTGAATTGTGTAAATTACTCCAGTTAAATCACTTGTTTCACAAACTTTGTACTAAATTTCTGAAAAGATGGGATGATGCCCCTATGTAAAGTATGAACATAGCATTTTGATGAATACTTACGATCCTGGATGCTTGTGTACTCTACCCGTATTTCTGTCTCGGTTTTGGGGACCTAGAGAGTTTTATCTTGTTTCTAGCGTATGTTTACATAAATAGATCTGTGTAGATATATATGTGTGCGTGTATGCGTATGTATACACGAGCAGGCAATTTGGTGCTCCCTCAGACAGAGCAGGTTAGGAGTAGCAACTGGTCCTATCATGGATTCTAATGTAAGATCAGAGAGTTCAGATGTCAGATCAAGCACATAATCTCCAATATGATAAAATTATTTAGAGTGTATTAATAAATCTCTAAGGATAAACATATTACATTGCTTGTATAAAAAGCTGTATGTTCTCTCATGATCGGAGACTGCTGGCTGCCGTCAACGATCCATCGACGCCCCCACATTGCTGAAAATCGGTCCCCTTGTCTTCTGTATCCTCATCGTTGTTCGACTCGTCATTATCACTGTCCTCGTCATCTTTGTTATTGCCATGGTCACCTTCATCATCTGAAGAGCCACCATCCTCTTCCTCGTCTTCGTCTTCGTCTTGGCTATCAGCCTCTCTTCCCTTCTCGTCATCATCAGCATCACTTCCTTGGCTTTCCTCCTCTTTCCCCATGGCCGCTGCCTCTTCTTCATCATCATCATCTTCTTCTTCCTCCTCCACATCATCTCCGTCCTCCTCCTCCTCCTCCTCTGACGAAGAAGCATCACTACTTTCATCGTCTTTAGACTCGGTGTCATCATAAAAACTGCTAGAATAATAAGAGTAATCTTCTTCTTTTTCTTCATCATCATCATTGCTATCCTCCTCATCACGATAACTATGACGAACATAAAAAACACCCTCATCCTCATCTTCCTCCCTCCTCCCTTTACCAGCTCCTTGAGTTTTCAAAGAGTACTCCTCATCCCTTCCAAAGCCTAGCCAAGAATCAATCATCATTGCCACAAAATTCTTCGCAACAAGGGCTAAACCATAGAACACGCTGCCAAAAACCAAGAGTAGACCGAGAAGGGGTAGGGGGAACAGAACCACAAACAAGAGTGCAGATACGGACCAGTGATCGATCAATGCTCCGGCGATGGCTTCTTTGAAGTCGGATAGTTTTCGGCGAAGAAAGCCAAGAGAAGAAGTGAAGGCATTGCAGGTGAAGTTCACGACAGAGAATTTCAACTCGAGGTAGTGTAGTTTCAACAACCCCATGGCCAGGTTCGAGAGAGGGAGAGGCGATTGAATTTGAGAAGAGAGAGGGGTTGCGTACGTATTTAACTTGTGCAGAGTACAAATTCAAATTCTAGCCGGACTCGGACTCGGACTCGGACTCGGACAAGGACTTGATTGGTTGTGAAGTTTGGATCCGATTCGGAATAGATCAAAGTGAAGTTCGAGGCCTCCGTAATTCCCATCACCCCCCACCCACCACACACACCCACACACACCCGTGAAGTTCGAGGCCTGATGAGTTTGAGATGACAGATACGGATCTCATGTCATATTGCTTAGCATTGAAGCCTCTCAAAGTGATGAATGTATCTCAAGAAAGGGTCAGGTGCAAAGGTGAATCCCAGATATTTTAAGAGTTTGGTAGGAATTCTCTGCTGTTTGATAGTGTGACAAGGCCTAATATTTTTATGATGTTGGATTGGTTAGTAAGTACATGGAGTCGTATGCACAAATTCATCTTCAAAATGCAAAGAAGATATTGCGCTACACCAAGGAACATTAAATTATGATATGTTCTATACATCTCGTGATGATCCTTCACTTGTGGGATACTCGGATAGTGATTGAGCCAGTGATGTTAATGATAGAAGGGGTAATTTAGACAATATATTTTTTATAGGCAATACTATATTCACTTGGTCCTCAGACAAGCTAGATGTTTTCCCTCTCTTTATTGTAGAAGCCGAGTACATTGCTGCATCTTTATATGCTACTCAAGCTATTTGGTTTATAAGATTATTCGGAGAATTTGGCCACCTTCCGGTTGATTTTACACAAGTCTTTTGTGATAATAGTTCCATTGCAAAGATTCCAATTTTTTGTGGAAGATGCAAGCACAATGATGTTCACTATCACTTCATTTGAGGATTTAGTCACAATCAAAGAGATTGAGTCACTGTACATCAGATGTGAAGATCAAATTATAGCTATTTTCACAAAAGCGTTGAAGAAGGATGTGCTCGTAAAACTCCGAAAGCTACTTGATATGTGTCTGATGGAAGAATTAAATTAAGGAAGGATATTGGAATTAATAATTTAATCTATATTGTGTAGTTGAATCTTAACAGCATAAGGAGTTTGAGTTTATATTTATTAATGAGTCAAAATCTATTCACAAGTGTAGTAAAAGTTTCTATTTATTTGAAATTTTTTGTACTAGTAGTATTTGATTATTAGAGTTTGCGTAGAAGTAGAAAATTAAAAAATTTGTATTCTTTTATATTAGAGCACAAGAGGGCTCAAATTTATATGAGAAATTATTAGAGACAAAAAATAAAATTAGTATTTTTCTTCCTTCGTAAATTTTACTTCTCTCATATTTTCTTTATCAAAATTCAACATCTTTTTCCATTATAGGTTGCGCGTCTTTTTATGAGTACAAATCTAAGTTTTTGTGTAATAGTATTTTTTTTAATATATATATTTTTAAAATGCGCGCCTCATAAGAATTAAATTTGAGTCACTATATTAAAGGAAACATTTACTTATTTATATAACAGATCGGAAGGATTCATGTCGACGATGCCTTTCGCAAAACATATGAAAGACAATAGTAAATCTCATCGTTAATTTGAAACAAAAGAAAAGAATAGACACTTATCATTCATTGGACTAAAGATAATAAACATAAACCAAAACCAACGATACAGAGTTAAAGTTTTAGCATGATTTTTTTTTTCCCTTTTCTTTTTCTTTTCAGGATTGAGCAAATTCTGTGTGAGTGTTTTTATACAATTTTATACTTTTCTATTTTAAAATGTTTCATTAAATTCTTATGAATGAAAACGTTGAGAGTTCTTGTCTCCCGATTTTATCTAGAAAAAAAAATCTGAAAAATAATTCAAATATTCAAACTCAACCCATATATGACCAGGATTATAATGGACTCATTGGAAATGGGTTGCTTTAGTTCTCAACATATATAAGCTGAAAGGTCAATGAAAGAACATTTAAAATAACTTTTTTCCCTTTTTTTTTAAAACAAGAAGAAATTTCAAAACACAACGATAAGGACACGTTAACTAATGATTCTTGTCACAAGGGCTTCCTGAATGGAGAGTGAATTTTCTATTTTGATTTGAAGTAGCTTTGTTATTAAATTAAGGTTTTTTTATTAATTTTATGGAAATTAGTTGAATTATTAGAGTTAATTAAAACTTATGAATAAGAGACATAGTTTTTTAGTCTTTTGGAGTTTAATTTGAAACGTTGCAAGCGAGAATTCCAACGGGAGTAAATCTAAAACAAAATTTGAACTAGTTTTTTACTGTGCTATGAATTCCTCAAGCAAAATATACAAACAACAACAACAACACAACTAAGCCATTTGTCCCAAGTATTTGGGGTAGGCTACATGAACCAAAAGAGAATTACGCCGGATCGGACACATGGATCAGCTTTCTCCACTCATTCTTATCAAGCAATATGTCTTCATAAGACCTTTAGCCTCTATATATTATCGTATTACTTCCATCTATGTTTTCTTCGATCTCTCCTGCCCTCTTTTAACTTGCTCTAATTTGATACGTTCTACTCGTCGGACTGGCGCATCTGTAGGTTTCCGTCACACATGACCAAATCATCGTAAGCGATTTTCTCTCATCTTCTCTTCTATAGAGGTTACGCCTATCTTAGCATGAATATCCTCAAGCAATATATAAGTTACTTAAACTCAAGATTAATCACACATCTCTATCTGATCATAAATTCATACAAAAAGAAAAAATTAAAATTAAAATAAAAGAAAGAGAGTGCAAAATTTGATGCCCCAATCAAAATCAAATCAGGATAACCTATAGAACAGGTAAGTAATTGTGTCCCCTGATTAGCCCTATCCACAAATTTAACGGGTTTTGATGCTGGAACCAAAACCCATTAGCCCTGTCCACAAATTTAACGGGTCAGGTCAATACTTCCACCCATTACCCAAAACGCGTGATCTCCGCTCCACAAAACCCAAACATCTAGAAAATTCTACAAGCATATGCCTTCGTTCATAGAATCAGAGTTGGCACCCACTCTTTATAAATACCCCCTCAGTCCTCACTATTCAATTTACAAAAATCCCCTCATCAATCAAACTAAACAAGATGAGACCTCTTCTCTCTCTCTTCCTCCTCCTCTCGCTGAGCCCCCTCTCTCTCTCCACCGTCCTCAAGGTCAGTTCTCGTATTTACCATCTTCATCTCCTCCATCTATTGTTTCAATTTTAATTTTTTTTTTTTTTGGGTTTGTTTGTTAAATTGTTGCAGGAAATTAGGAATGAGGAGGAGGAGCTGTGCGTGTACACGGTGTACGTACGCACCGGGACCATATGGAAGGGCGGCACCGACTCGGCGATCGGCCTGGCCCTGTCCGGATCCGACGGCTGGGGGGTCGTCATCACCGACCTCGTCTCGTGGGGCGGGCTCATGGGCCCGGACTACAACTACTACGAGAGGGGCAATCTCGACATCTTCAGCGGCCGTGGGCCCTGCCTCTCCTCCCCGCCTTGCTGGATGAACCTGACGTCGGACGGCAGCGGGGAGCACCACGGCTGGTACTGCAATTACGTGGAGGTCACGTCGACCGGGCCCCACATGGGCTGCTCCCAGAAGCAGTTCACCGTCGAGCAGTGGCTCGCCACCGACGCCTCGCCGTACCAGCTGTTCGCCGTCAGGGACGACTGCCCGGCGCCGCTGCCCGAGTCGGGCGGGGAGCAGCGGTCACGTGAGGTGCAGGTGCGTGCTGTCAGGGCCGGAGCGTAGATGTCGGGGGGGTGGTTGGTTTTTTGTCGAGTGAGCTGGCGCTTCATGTATTTTGTAATGATTTGATGCTTATGATAAATAAATGAGCGGGCGATGAGGGGGGGCGGTGTGATGCGCCGCTGGAGGAGTTTAGTTTTCTGTTTGTGCTGTGATGACGTCTGTTGGGTGCGCCATAAAATAAAGGTGGACAGCTTGATCAGGTTTTACTACGGAGGTGCACGTTACCACATGATTGAATTGGATCTGGATCTGGATCCAGATCTAGTGTTCCACGTGGCTGTGTTGTTTGTTGGGGACGGGGATCGTGCCACGTGGAAAAAGTCAGCAATGGCCTTGTCCAGAATTAAATGAAGGGGTTTTCGTTTTGGTGTCTGGAAGGACCGATGACAATGAAAGTCCAACTGCCTAATAACGTTAAATGTGTAGTGACGGAGAAAACTAACAAATTTGTTTTTGTTTTCCGCCTCATTTGACGGAAAGGCCATGGTCTGAATTTAGCTAAATTACATAAAACCATCTCGGGTTTAAAAAATTATCACAAAAATTTTGAAAGTACAATAAACAGCTATGAATTTTTTCTGGGGGTATTTGGCTGCAGCTTCTTATGTCAAATTATAATTAAGAAAAATATTCAGTTTTATAATTTTATTTGTTTCAGTCATTTTTTTTCTTTTAAATCAATTATGCGAGCATGCGTGTCAAACGCAGAAGCGCTCCTCAACGGCGAACAATGTAAATGTCCCGCAGCAATCGCTTAAAAAAAAATCGGCCGCTTTGATAATGCAGATTGTTAGTATATAAAGGATTGTGATCATGATCACAATCTTCACAAAAAAAATCATATTTTTAAAGGCAGTGGTTATGATCGCAATCCTCATAAAAATATCTCATTTTTTAGGACTTCGATTATGATCACATTCATCACAAAAAACCCTATTTCTGTAGCAGTTCTTACTAAAATGCTTTATTTTTAGTTTTTACATGGTCGCAGTACTCATTATTAAGATTGTTTCTGAGTTTTTATAGAATCGTGTAACGTCCCGACCTCATCGGTACGGAGGCATTACCGCGACGTACATGCACGAGGTGGATATACTCTCACATATATACGCTAAGTATCAACACATGCAAGAATTAGAGTATGAAAGTATGTGGTGCTATACATTTCAAAAGAAAAATACAAGTACAAAATTATCTTAGAGATGTGACATAATATTACAAACATATTGTAATATTACATCACTCAAAGGCACAAAAATATGAAGTACAAATAGAACAGTACAAAAGTTAGCTCACGAGTTTCAGAAGAAATCCCGCGAGCCTACAAAGAGAAATTGCACCGGAAGGAGGTGCAGCCGGTCAGCCTGCTTCACAAGATGAATTTGATCCTCAGTGAAGAGTCCACTCCACTCCACTTCAAGCTTCAGGATCTGAACATGCAAGTCCAAGGGAGTCAGAAAGCTACCCAACGAGTGGTAAAATGAGTACCAAGTGGCGTGCACAGACGAGCACACGTGTAGCGATAAATCTGAATCAGAAAAGGATGTTTCAAAAATTTTGTCATGAGCACAGACATATACATGTAGACAATGAGACATTAAGTAAAGCAAATGTGGCAAAACCAGTTGTTCTAGAATTACGGGTTCGTTATATTAGTATATCGAATGAGTAATTCAAATAAGAAATCCTCATGTATATACCTTATACCTCACGTCACCATAACCTGAGTTCATACAACCCGAGTTGTCACCTAAACTAAGAAAAAGCATAAAATCGATAAAAACTGATAAAACACAAATAATCAATGTGTTACTAATTCTATCATCTATTAAAAATATTACTCGTCCGACCCATAATCTAGGTATGTGTTCCGGCATACGTTCCAACCTACATACATCCATATATGAGTAAATCGAGATTGGTTATTAGAAACTGATGATGAAACTAATGAATTAGGTTTATAATAGATCACGTACATACCAGGGCCACGACCCTGGGTGTTCTGGTGCTGAGCTGAAACTCGCCGCGAGGCGAATGAGGGAGGGTCATATTCATATGCCCTGGGAGCCCACAAGTAGAACTGAAAGATTTTAATTGCACAATATCTCTATACCAATGTAAACACAATCACAAATTGAAACCCATCAGTTTCCTCCGACTTGGTGTAAGTTATCCTTTTTATAACCAATTATTTATAATTATCAATAAACAAGAAAGAGCAGGAGCATGATACCGGAGTAACAAGAATACATGTAAAACAAGTGTATAATAAGATATTAATTTCTCATAATGTGATAATCATGTGTTAAGATAACATAGCAGGAGTCAGGTGCCAAGTGATAACAGGATGAATGTTATACTGTCGTGTAACAAAATACCAGAAAACAGTAAAGATACAAGAGATTGATATGAATACCAAAAAACAATATAGTTTTTGAAAAACAATTTAAGTAAAGATTTCAAACTCTTCACACCATTATGAAAAGAATAATAGTTAAATTATTTAATTATCCAGGCAGGACTTGATCAAGCAGGAACAAAGCCAGGCAGTGTCAGTATCATGCCGAGTACACGACAGAGCTTGGTTCCTGGCAGAGTTAGCATCCAGCTCTAAACACTAAAGCGCTCAGCGAGGTCAACGCTCGTGACAAAGCAGCGTATGAACGTCCATAGCTAACGCTCACTGTGAAGTCACACTCGTGGCGAAGCTAAACGCAAACAGTGAAGTGGCGTATGAACGCTATGCTAATACGTGATGAAGCTACACTCGCGATGAAGCTAAACGTACGCGACGAAGCGACATATGAACACCAGGCTATGCACGCGGTGAAGCTACGTTCGAAAAAGAAAGCTGTAAAGTATTGAGTGCTAAGCTCACCTCCCGATGGAGCTAGCAGAGAACCTGAAGTTAAATCTGAAGACTGAGTCTAAGGCTGGGATCAAACTAGCGAGCAGTGATAGATGCTAACGCGCATACGGCGGAGCCAGTCGCATGCGATGAAGCAGTGTATGAACACTCTGCTAACGCCATGACATAGCTATATTCGGGCGAGTTTTACGGTAAAACGCTGAGTGCTAAGCTCGCCTACCAAGCGGAGTAAAACGAACCGCAAAGTGGTCAAGCTTGAAGGCTGAGCTCAAAGGCTGGAATAAAGCCTTCAGGCTAACGACCACGAAGGGTCAGCTAAATTCACAATAAATCCAGAATACAAGAAGTACAAACAAATACAGGAGATAGCCTACGCTATTATAAGCATTCATCATAGCAGTACAAATACATCACAATGGTACAAATATATCCCCAGTAGAAATACATCAGTCCCATAAATATAACAACACAATCCCAAAATTACAAACACTCAATTCAGAAATACAATAAAACAACCGCCGAGGCGGGGTAACACAATAAGCGAGAATTACTCGCCTATATTTATAGACCATGCTGTGAGTTCTTGAAATTCTGAAAACCAATGCACATGTGCACGAGAGTGTCTAGGAGAGAATAGTGAGATGAGAGAGATTAAAAAAAGTAGGAAGAGGGGGAGGAGCTCACAGCCAGAGGCAGTGGGCTGGCTGATGGTCGCGCGCAGCCAAGGGGAGGGGCGGTACATGGGGAGGGTGTGGCGTGTCGACCAAGCCAAGAAGAAGGAGGTCGGGGAAGTGATGGGGAAGCCAGAGTGGTAAGGGTGGTGATTGGATTTTTGGTAGAGTGATGGAGGCTGTAGGAGGAGATGGAGATGGTGGTGGAGAGGAGAGGATAGCCGGAGTTCGGTGGAGGATGCCGACCAAGGGGATGAGAAGGTAGAGATGGAGGAGCGAGGAAGTGGTGGTGGTGTTGATCTTGGTGAAGGAGGAGGAAGTGGAAGAAGTTGGGGGTGGGGATAGGTGGTCGGCTGGGTGGTGGAGGCGCAAGAGGGTGGTGATTGGCCGCCTGGTCACCGGGGAAGTAGTGATAAACTCTGACTAGGGTAGGAGAGAGAGTCGCTGTAGAGAGAGATTGAAAAGTGAGAGAGGGAGAAGGAAAGGGGGATTGGAGTTGTAAGGCAGAGGGAAACCGCCACCGTCCACCCTGGCTCGCCGGAGAGAAGGTCGCCGAGCGCTGGTTCTGATGATGGTGGCCAACTTGGACGAGAGAGCAAAGGTGAGAAAGAGAAATGAATTTAAGAGAGGGATATGGATAGAAGAGAGAGATTTAGGGAGAGAGAGGAAGAATTTGGGTGGGGGTGATGGCTGTGTCGCCAGCCAGAGGAAAAAGGAGGAGCAGAGAAAATAGGAGAAGAAAGAAGAAGAAAAAGAAGTAAATCAAGGAAGAAAGGAGAAGAATGCGGAAGCTTGTCGAAGATAAAAAGAAAAAAGAAGAGGAAAAAGAGAAGAGAAAAATAAAAAAGGAAAAAGGGGAAAGAAAAAAGAAGGAAAAGGGAAAATACCCTGGGTAAATCAGGAATCGAGAAAATACAAATATTATTAATTTTTTGACTAATTCAGAAAAATTTTTAAAAATTTTCCAAAATAGAAATTATTATCCTGAGAAATAATGTGAAATTATATTCAAGAAATTTAGTCCCATTAGCAAATAAAAATCATAGAATCGATCGACGATACATGTCGAAAGCGGTTTAGAAAATTTTGCAAAATAATTCAGAAAAATTTCAAAAAATCTTGAAAAATCTAAAATAATGAAAATCAATATTAGAAATTGAAATTTGTCTAGTCTGACTATCAGAAAAGTCAAATCAATTAGTACACTGGGATGGAGTCTTGGGTTTGGATTAGGGCTGATTCTGAGTCCAAAAATCTGGATCCGCGTCATTTGGTACTTGATTACATTCCAATTTTGCATATTTATTATCACATTTGCACATTTAACTTTTGGTTATTCTTAATTAAAATTTGCTATTTAATTCTCTTTTTGTTTATGATGTGTAATTACTTAAAATAGAAAGATAAGGATGAAGGACACTTCTAATCTATCCAATTATCTTATCTAAATACAGATTTCAATTTAAATCAATTTGAAATCAAGATAAAGACAAGGATTCAGAGATAATCTCTATCCTAAATTGAGATAAAGGAGAAAATTAACTGAAATTCAGATTGCTTAAGCTCCAAGTCAAAGATAAAGAGAGAGAATTTAAATTTAAACTTGGATTAGAAGATAACTTGCTTTTCAAGTTACCTAGAAAGGATAATATTTTAAAATTTAGAGCTTAAATGAAGATTCTAAAGATAAATTTTCTAATGGATGGACGAGATTAAGCCATGCACGAAATCAGAACCCCATCCACCCTGGATTTGCCGCTGAAACGCGGCAAAAATCGTGTTTTTGTGGCTTTTTGTTGGAATCACTGTTGGCGGCTGGGTGTATAAATTGTACTGGGATTCTAACATCTACTTCTTCTATAATACCACCTTAGAGGCAGTAGCAAAAACATATCTCAGAATTAATTCTAGAGATTATAACTTAGGATTTTTCTTTAGTCTTTTTACCAAATTTTTTTTGTAATTTTTCGAGTTTAGTTCAGGTTTGATTTGTAAAGAAAGAAGAGGCTTTTGTAATTGAAGGTGACGATGTCAATAATAAGGTTCTTTTATTCTTCTTTTCAAAATTTCTTTTATTTTTATTTACTTGCTTTCCCTTTTTTTTACCATGCTTTCTTTAATTTCTATCAGCATAGCTAAGTTAATTCATGGCTTATTAATCTCTATCCACCACTACTTCTAATTCTATGTTAGATGACCGATTGAATCATATGCATGCTTAAACTCTAGAATAAGCTTATATTCTTGGAGGCACATGACGATGACTAATTAATTTATTATTTGCTAAGCTAGTCAATGATTTTTTTTTAACTCTATGCTTAAATTGCTTAATAGTTTAATGTTGAATTTCAATTATTTTCTTATTCTATACTTGGAAGGCTTTGATAATCTAATGTTAGGTCTTGGCTAGTGACTAATTAATCTTACTTGAATTGAATGTAACTCCAAGATATGAGTTTTATGATCCAAAGTGAAGTATATTCTATAGTATAAGTTAGTAAGTTAGTAATGGTAGATGATTAGTAAGTCTTAATCTTTTATTCTTTTCAAAACCCTAGTTTCTAATTAAAATCTATCTTCATCTTTTTATTTCCATCTCTAACCCTTAACATAGAATTATTTTTTCTTTAAAACTAAGAAGAACCACTTAACCAATCTAGTATTTAAAAAGATACCGAAACTCTTCCATCGCATCTCTTTCTGAGTATCGACTCGTATAGTCACTGTTAATAATAAGTCTCTTTAATACATAATCTCAATACAGTCACTGTAACCATCAAGTATTCAGTTCATTGCCTATCACATTGTTCAACTGATCAGTAATACAGTTATCTCATTATTGTCAATCTACTTTAATCCTCTAAGTTATCAATATGTCTGAGTCTCAAAAACTGAAATAGATACATGCTCCAATACATTTAATCAAATTCTCACTATCTATCCTATCAAGATCATCATGCGCTCTCACTTCTATCAAGAAAATCACAAGATCCATATATCAAGGTAACACTCCAACTGTATAAACGTATAATCCACTAGTTCTGACTAATCTAATCAAACAACTATTTCTCAACCCAAGTCAGGTGCACCCCAATCGAGTTTACTGATAAGTTTAAGTCCAAGATCTCGCCCTTTATAAAGCTACATCATTTTAAAATAAATTTTCAATATCCAGTGAAATTCTCATCTAAGTTATTATCAAATATGAAGGTCAAGTCCGATAATGATTCTCACAAAATTCATTTACTTAAGTAAAATTACTAGCTAATCATTCTCCAGATTGATAAGATCCCAGTCCAAAACCCTCACATCTAGATCTGAATCAAAATGTAAATAAACAAAATATAACAAATGAAATATTAATATCTCAGTAACAAACGTCTAGTCCAAATATATCTGACATCGAGGATATATCTGATCTATCACAACCAAAATAATCTACTCTCTCCTTATAATAATACATTTCTAATATACTACAAACTGGTAGAGTTCACTATTCTAACTAATCTGATCTGCTCTCAAAATCTCAAGTCAAATTCTACTCTCCAATTAAAAGTCCACTGATTAATCCAAGCGGTATAATTTCAGATATTTCTAAACTCTGGCTCTCAATCTATCGTTAAACTCATCCACAAAGGTTACAAAAATTCTCTACTAAACACACAATGGTCCATACTATAAATAATCATTTAGATCAATAAATCTCCAATGAACATTCTCTCAACAATGCACCTAATAGATATAAAAGAATATCTAAAACAATCACAGAGCTATATAAGTGAAAATATATAAAAGCACGAACAATAATTAACATGTGCGAGCAACATTTAAACATGATAATAATTAAAATATATATATAACTTCTTGAACCAAATGAAACATTTATTTATAACGGTAAATAAAAATAATAAAAAAGTAAATACGCACAAGAAATGATGCGGTTTTGGGTCTGAATCACCATTGGGTCTTCATTGCACGAACTGGTTCAGATCTCCGAATTGCCTCGTGTCGGGTCCACTGCAAACACAGCCCAGGGTTCAGATTTTCAGTTGTTGGATCTGAATCAATTGTACATATGTAACTCATCAAACACACATACACACATGTATACATAAATACACTTACACACTCTTACTATCATCGCACAAACACCTGCTATAATAACACGCGCATACACATAGCAGCTTACCCAAAACACTTACACACACCACAACACACAGTCACATGCTTACACACAAATACATATACAAATAGAGAGTGAGGGGAGAGCTTACGCATGCTTGGGGAAAGGCTGCATGGCCGGGGAGAGGAACTCACGTCGGGGAACTACGGCTAGGAGTGTTGTGAAATATGAAGAATAAATGTGAATCTTTGAGTTGAATTACTGCGAGATCCATTGATAGAATCAATTTGATAATGGTTGTGCGTTCTCCTTCCATTGGGGATGAACGTGGTATGTTCACATGTTCAATTCCGACTTTGAATGAATGAGATATTAAGTCTAAAGTTTGCCTAATTTAAAGGGGACTAAAGTTAGCTAAAATATTTAGTCTCACATTGGTCATGGGATGGAAGTTTGAATTGTTTAAATAGAGAAAATTGGGAACAAAGGGTGTGCCCTTTGGGTACTTAGAGTTTTCACGTGCGATTAGGGGGAAACCATGCCCGCGCGCGCGCCGCCGCCAGCGCCAGGGCCGGGCTCGGGCTCAGGTTCGGGTTCCCTACTCGGTCCAGTTCTTTTTGAATCGGGTATGGGTTACTGTTGATCATACCCGCTCTACCATCCGGATCCGAACCCGAATCAGCGCAACGGCTGTCAGTAAACTGCTGCGAACAGTTGGACGGTTACTGTTTGAAATGAATCGTTGCAATGGTTCAGACCAAAACGTTGCAATCGATCTTGGGTTCGGACTGTTTTACCTCTCCCAGAGCGCTATAAATAGCGCTCCATTTTTCTCAAATAAAAAACACATAAACACAAAAATCAATAAGTAATACAAAAAGGAAATCGAGTTCCTTCTTCTGCATTCTGAAGTAAGATCTCTGCAACTCAAGTTCGAAGTGACTTCCAACAGGAAGTGGGAATTCTGCAACTCGGATTCCGAAGCGACTTCCAACAGATTCTGAAATTCGTTCTGAAAGAAGGCTCAGAAAATTTAACAGATTCTTTAATAGAATTGTTGTCTGAATCTGTGACTTCTAAAGAAGAATATTCTTCTACATTCCTCCTTTCTCTATAGTGGGTGTTCCTCCAAAGTAAAGACAAATATTCTCCCTGAAATTTGTCTTGGTCCTGCTGCTTTGATAATCCTGTGAAGGTACCGGTTAACTACGGTTCGACCATATGGTGATTTGGTAGTGCTATCCAAATACCGTGAAGGAGTGTTGTATCTTGGGAGACTAGCGTCCAGCAATCCGTTAGCACCATAGTGGGGGACGTAATTGTCTTAAGGAGATTCGTTATAAGCGTACCTCACTCCAGTACTGTATAAGTGATTTAATTTTCTTTATACAGGGCTTATACTGATATTCAGTATATTGAGACTGACTCATACCAGTCTAATTAGTGTTTAACTAAGAAAGGTAATTGAAAGGTGGTTCTGTAATTAATGAACGTTCTATTGAACGGAAAACCTCCCACCTGATATTCACCGACCTGCCCAATTAGATCGGTGATATTGATTAGTTATCAGATTGATCCTGAAATTTAACATTCTTAAGACAATTAATTTGAAGTTTCTTACTTCAGTTCTGCTTGAACTTGCAGAAAATGTCTGAGACTAATCAAGACAGCTCAAGTAAGGCACCAAACATGCAGATCCAAAGTTTGATGCCTGCTCCACTTCCTAGCCCGAAGCCAGAGAAGCCAGAAAAATTTTATGGCACAAAATTCAAGAGGTGGCAACAGAAGATGCTTTTCTACTTGACCACTCTATATCTGGCCAAATTCCTGCAAGAGGATCCACCAGAACCCGGAACTGATCGGGACTCAGTCCTTACTGTCGATGCATGGACTCAAGGTGACTTCCTTTGCCAAAACTATATTTTAAATGAACTGGATGACTCTCTTTACAATGTCTATAGTTCTATCACAACGACAAAGAAGTTATGGGCCAGTCTTGATAAGAAGTACAAGATTGAGGATGCTGGTACCAAGAAGTTCATCATAGGATGATTTCTGGAGTACAAAATGGTGGACAACAAGACTATAATCAGTCATGTGCAAGAGTTTCAACTTATCTTGCACGAGATAGAGGCCGAAGGTATGAATCTACCAGAAACTTTTCAGGTTGCTACTATTGTAGAGAAACTCCCACTTGCATGGAGAGATTTTAAGAACTACCTGAAGGACATGCGCAAGGAGCTGAAGTTGAAAGATCTCATTATGAGGCTTCAACTTGATGAGGACAACCGAAATTCTGAGAAAAAGAGAAGTAAGAGCTCTTATGAAGCCAAAGCAATGTAATCGAAGACTCAAAGGGAAAAATGTCTACTTCCAAAGGCTTAAAACGGAAGAAGACTGCCCAAGGGTACAAAGGCAAAGTCCAAGAAGACAAGAACATGCGGTTCAAGGGAACTTGCTACATCTGCAACAAAGAGGGACATAAGGCGATTAAATATCGCAGCCGTCTCAAAAAGAATAAGAAGAACCATCCACAGGCAAACCTGACCGACCATGCGTCACCAAGCCTTTCAGCTATGGTATCAGAAGTGATCTGACGACCAACAATAAGGATTGGCGGGTAGACACTGGGGCTACTCGGGACATCTGCTCTGAGAAATTATTATTCTCTGAATATCATAAACTAGAGCAAGATGAGCAACTCTTCATGAGAAACTCAGTCATCTCCATGGTTGAGGAAAAAGGAAAGGTCATCCTGAAGTGGACATCTGGGAAAGAGCTTACTCTGAATAGTGTGTTACATGTTCCAGATATTCGCAAGAATCTGATCTCTGGATCAATACTTAGTAAAGAAGGATTTAGAATGGTTTTTGAATCAGATAAATTTGTACTTACTAAGGGTGAGATGTATGTAGGAAAGAGTTATCTTGTTGATAGACTTTTTAAAGCCAATATTGCAGTGGTGGACAAAAAGTCTGTGTATTTATACCCTAAGCTTATAAATAAAGAAAAGTCTTCTGTTTATTTGCTTGAGTCTCCTATTTAATGACATGCTAGATTAGGGCATGTAAATTACAAGTCTTTGAAAAACTTGTCTAATCTAGAATATATTTTTAAACTCAACTTGGAAGAAATTTACAAGTGTGAGATTTGTGTTGAAGCCATTCAAAGTCTCGCCAGGAAGCTAACTCATAGCTTCGCCAGAGGAAGTCAGCTTCGCCCTGAAGCCATACACAACTGCGCAGAAAGGGTATATGGTAGCCTCGTCACAGATGATTTCTAGCTCCGCCGAAGAGCTTTGTTCTGACTTCGCCAGAAACTGCCTCCAGCTCCGCTGAGAGTTCAAAGCGGGTAGCGCCGCTGCTGGTCAACCTTTGACCAATCAAATCTCCAGATGAGATCAGATCTAATCAGGATCAAGATCAAATCCAATTAAGATCAAATCAGAGATCAAATTCGGCAGTTGATTGCCACAATCTCTTGGCTCTCTTAAAACGAGTAAGAGGATCAGGAGAGATCTTTCAATTATATAGAAAGGATCAAAACAGATCAGAAGGATCAACTGACCTGCCATTTCTAGCTTCGCAGAAGCTGATCCTAGCCTCGCAGCAAGGCTACTTTTCAAATTTAAACAGATTCGATTCAATCTGTTTCCATATCTTCAAGGGACGGTTATACCCTTTGCTCTCCCTATAAATAGCCCATAAAGGGTACAAGGGAAAGAGGTCTTTTTTTTTCCTGAGACAACACGTACAAGAGGACTCCACAAGCAGAGGCTTCTTCACAAAGCACCGTGCGTTCCTGAATTCAGAGACTTTATAAAGAATTGCTTCTCTAATCAGGGTGCTGATACCCTAATACTTTCTTCTCAAGGAATCTCCGGAACCAGACGAAAAGGAATTCCTAACTGAAGGCAGTTTTGAGAAGTAGCAAGAGGGTTCTACCAACCCCTCTATTCTCTGATTCCCCGAACCAGGCGAGAAGGGAATCTCATCGCTCGCATCGTCAAAGGGACAAAGTGGTCGCGCGCTGACCAGACTCCTATCGGCACACTTCTCCAGAAACTCTGAGGAGATCTACTTATAATCTTTTTAAGAATACTTGTAATTTAGCTCCTCAAACTCTTTTTATTGTAAGTTTTCCCCCTTCGCAAAAATCAATGGAAAACAAGATGGCGACTCCGCTGGGGAAGAAATTCTCCACTGCCGAGAATCAAGTGTCGCAATGCGACGAACAGACCTTCAGGTCTAACTCTGAATTCAAAAAAGCCGGTGCAGCCAGAGCCTCTCTAGCTAAATCTTCAAGGAAAGTCTCTGCGGAGACAGAAAAGGTTCTCTGTGAACCTACTGCGGTTCTCTGGCGCAACAAGGAAACACGCCCGCTGTCCAAGTCCTTCACTTTCGAGAACCTGGTGGTTCAGTTCGATCAAGGAAGATTCGAAGAAGTCCTCTCTGGGGGTGGTCTAATGCTTCGAGCACGGAAGCATAGAAAGGTCTCCATGACCAAGGTTTCGAAGCAGAGACCAGAAGCAGAATTCTGCCAACACCCTTCAGCCTCGCGTGTGGCCAGTCAGGTTCCCTGCGAACCTATGTCTCCCTTGTCAAAGCAGATGTGGAGGCCAAAGCAGAAGGCTCTGAGTAAAGCTCCAGGCGTAGCTACACCAAAACTACGCTTCTCTCGCGAAGAAAAAGGCAAGATGCCTGTCTGCTTCAACAATGCTGCTAATCGCAAAGTCACGATGGAAATCATACCGTCGCCCAATTCAAGAGCTGCATCGCCTTGCGCCAGCCTTGTTCTCATGAGCGAAGTTACTGTACCACAGCGTACGCGCAGGGTTTATGACCGCGAAGCTAGAGCCAAAGTGCCATCTAAGGCTAATTGCCTTCGCAGCAACATAGCGGGTAAAGCACCACAGCGTGCTCCGCTCTCCGATTCGTCAAGCGCTAAGCTCGCTCCTTGTGGCGAAGCTAGAACTGAAGCACTATTCAGTGCTAATCCCTTCTGAGGGGATAAAAGGAGTAGGACATTGTCCTATATACGATCCAAAAGAGCCTCTGCGCTGGATTGTTTAGGCCCAAGCGGGTCTGATTTGCGGGAATTGTTGACAAATAAACAAACCTCTTCCTCCTGTTGTCAACAAGTGGGATGTCAGTTGGTGACAGTCCACTCGGTCCATTGCCGGCTAGCACCAACCTTCGCCACTTCCCCAGGCCGATGTCAGTCTTTGATTGGCTATCGGTGCAAACCCCGATGAAACATCATAAAAGGAGCATCTCGCGAGATTCACCTTCTGCATCCGTCAACATGACCGGAAGAGGACAAGAGTTACGCAGGGGAAGACAAACATATGAAGACACCCCTACAGCTCCCCAGATCCAGATTATAGTCCAGGCTTAGGTGAAGTCTTGGTGCATGTAGAGGGTGTTTTCCGAAACACCAGATCTAGGGTGGCGATACCCTACAGTTATGAACAGCCTTCCTCCTCAACGGCCCTAGCCTCGCCAGAGCCCAGGAAATCACTCCAGCCATCGGATGAAAAAGACGAAGACAGTGGGTACGCCTCTTCGACGATAGTTAGCTCAGTGCGAACAGACAGAGCATCAGTCAATATGGCTGATAACACTAACGACGACCTTCGTCGGCGCCTGGAAGCTCAGGAGCAAACTTTCAAAACCCAGCAAGAGCCCTGGACAATATTCAACAGATGCTTGCTCGACTCCTCAGCAATCGGAATGACAATGATGCCAGGAGCAATCATGATGAGGAGGAACATTTTAGCAATGAGCAGCCAAAGATGGAGAAATCCAAGGAGGGTTCTGTTTGACATGGAAAAGGGGTGGCTGGAGTAAAATTTCCTTGAATCAGATGAAAATTACAGCCGGCTTAATCTTCCGGTTACAAGGGAGGGAGAATATTGAATCTTGAATTCCCCCTTTGTTTAGTGCTGGGTTCTTCGGTGGCGGTGGAGAGTGAATCTTGTTCTCCGTTGACCAGATGACCGTTCTGGACCGTCGAGGGATCTTCTCCTTGGCAGGTAGAGGGAGTAACTCAGCTCCGTCTACCAAAACTCTAGAAGAGGAGGTAGGCGAAGAGCGGCTAGTACTCAGTAAGCTCGCTGAAGGGTCTTCTCTCTCTCTGTCGATGATCTCTCCTTTTTTTTTCGGAATCTCTCCCTTGCCCGATAATTGTCGTCCTCGTCTTCAATAGTGACGTGACTATTTATAGGGTTTTTAGGGGGTGATCGTGCCCCCTAAAAGTGCTCCACGATGAGGGCCAACTTCCCCGCTACATGGGCGGTGATTGGCCCCGCAATCCGGGTAGTTGCAACCGAGACGTGGGTGTTGAGCCGACGCGTCTTGATGCTGAGACGCGGGCTTCGGGCCGACGCGCCTTGATGCTGAGACGCGGGCTTCGGGCCGACGCGCCTTGATGCTGAGACGCGGGCTTCGGGCCGACGCGCCTTGATGCTGAGACGCGGCTTCGGGCCGACGCGCCTTGATGCTGAGACGCGGGCTTCGGGCCGACGCACCTTGATGCTGGAACTCTGCTTTCTTAGTGGCTTGTCTGTTTGGACATTTTTAGACAGCCTACAGAACCCCCTCCAAAGTTTTCGATATTCCGCAGTTAACTGGGACGGATTTCGAAATACTTTGGACTCTAGCTGAGTTCGCCTTCGTGACTAGACTATTGATGCTCCGGGTTTAATCTTATCTGGAGTTGGTCTTCGTGAGTGTACTGTTGAACTCTTTGAAGCCCCCAGAGTTGATCATGTTGAGTGTCTAGATACACAGTCTAAACCTCCCCGATTGCTTTTAGTCTGTCACTGGCGCGCTTTAAGCCAGGGTGGTTGGTCGTCTGCTTGCGTCAGTGTACTGTTGAACTGATTTTGCAGAAGCAGGAGGCCAAACGCAGGTTCTTTTTCAAAAAGCAGAGACTGCTTTAAAGACGCGACTGCCATGGGGTGCGTCTTTTTGGTGATAGGAACGCGACTAATATTCCATGAGGTAGACGCGATGTTTAGCCTGCTTGGGAGGACGCGAATTTTGGAGAGACGCGTCTTTTGGATGCAGACGCGATTTTCTGGACACAACGCGACTTTCTGGGTGCATTTATGGTGATGCTGACGGGGCATGTCCATCGGAGAGGCGCGTTCTTTGGGCGCGAATCTGTGCCATGTCATGATTACGCCGCCAGCTGGCCTGGGGAACCGGAGAGGTTTTCTCCGTTAGGCGCGCGGATTTCCCGGTTCATTAAATGAACTGCTCTACGTGTCGAATGATGACTCGCGGCGGGGTCACGACGCATGATCTTCTCTGTTCAGAAACGATCTGGTTACACGCGTCATGTGGTGACTCGCTGCAGCGTCTATCGGGCCAGACGCCGCGTATCTTCGCGAATCTTTGTGCCTATAAAAGGCCACAGTTAGAGAGATTTGTCTTCTTCTCCGAACGCGCTTACTCAGAGAATTAAGAGAGTTCTTCTTCTCCATTACTGCTCATCTTCTTCATTGACCTCTGATCACCAATGGCACCCAAGGCCAAGCCGACCGCGTCGTCCTCCAAGGCGACCATTGCCGAGGCCCAGAGGGGCAGCTCCTCCTCTGCACAGGACGTCGTTCTCCCAGGTCTCCAAGGTAAAGGCCTTTTAGGCGGAAGTTTCGCCATTAAAGAAAGTTCAAAGAACTTTTAAGAACCCTTAACACGCGAATTTTAAATCGTGTTTGATTCCCAGACGCAGTCTTTGGGTTGATAATCGAGGCACGGGTTTGGACCCTCGCGCCCTTGAGTCCTGCGCTTCAGATTCTTCACTTAGAATATTTTCTATTTGTGAAGGGTTCAGACGCGGACTTAGTTTACAGAACCCGGATTTGATCCTTGCGTTCTGTTTCATCAGCTGTTGATTTTGATGAATCTGGCACCCGAGTCCAAGCACTTTGACATCTGGGGATGTGAAAGGAAGGGAGTTACCCTCCTTAACTTCTGGCGATTATGGTGATGGAAGGGTTAAGGTGGATAACTCCCTTCTTTTCGCACCCCAGAAGTGACATCAAGGAGAATGTTGTGGAGACGCCGATCCCATAGGTCTGGACGCGGATTTGATAATTCCTGCGTCCAGTGCCTCTTCTGCGTGGATGCGCAGGTCTGGACGCGGATTTGATAATTCCTGCGTCCAGTGTCTCTTCTGCGTGGATGCGCAGGTCTGGACGCGGATTTAATAATTCCTGCGTCCAGTGTCTCTTCTGCGTTCGGATTATGAACACTTAGCATTTTTTCTTTTTCTTTTGCTTTTGATAGAGTATCTAACTAAGTGTCTTTTTCATTTTGCAGCGCCACGCCCTGTCGCTTCACTCGCCAAGAAGTGCCACTTTGGTCATGTAGGTGGTGCTGACCGGGATTTGACTTTTGTATTACAAAGGACTGCTCCTGTGACTGCTGACAAGTCACCGGATAGCAGAGAGAGGCTCTCAAATGTTGACATGAGAACTCTTCGGGTGTTTATGACTGATGCAGCATTCGCAACAGATGCTGGCATCAAGCTGGAGAAGCCTGCCTTCTTCTTCGGAGATCGTATCCACGAGGGCGGCCATAGCGTGTATGACGGAACTTACAAATGGCTCCGTCAAATAAAGGGTGGAAGATTCTTTCTTCCGGACATGGAGAGGATGTTCCCGCTGTCCTACTTTCAGCATATGTCCGTCCTTCGGAAGATGGAATGGGACCTTGCTCGATATGTTCCTGAGATCACTCTCGGTGATTTGGGCTCCCACAAAGTATACCGTCATGATAGCCATGACAGGTCAGTTATCGGCCTTTTCCCTGGGTCGCGCAGGACTGAGGTTCCAGCTGGGGAGATACCACAACTTGGCACTACCTTCCTCAACGCCTTCATGGAGGCGGAGGGTGACTACCCGGTTGGGTTCCGTGCGCCGGGGTGGGTCCGTTCCACGGAGAACTATTGGTGGGGCAGGATGGTCGGCTTTGTCCTTACCGAGCTTGGGGGTCTGCTAAAGCGCGTGGGACTGTACTCGGCAGTCAGGGCCGTGCAGTGGGGGATCCCTCAAAGCTCTCAGAACTTCTTCGGAATTCTAGAGCGTTATAATCCTTCGACAGGGACGTTCTTCACTCCGGTCGGGGAGATGGGCCTTGCTCTGCACGAGCTGCACGAGGTCTCGGGGCTGTCGACAGGGGATATTCCCTATGAGGAATATGTCCCGACCGCTGTGGAGCTTCGCTATGTGAAGGAGGAGTTTCCCCTCATATATGAGACCTACTGGGAAGTGCTATGTCACTTCCACATTTGCGGCCAGATAACCAAATGGCGGTCGCAGGGAGTCAAGCAACTGTCTTGGGCCAGTTACTTGTTCAATAATGTCAACACCAAAGACCATCGGATAACCCGATTGGATCCCAGCTCTGATAGGGAGATTGAAGACAGGATCGACCAGGCTCCTGACAGTTTCTACACCACGGAGTCGAATGAGGACGGTTTTGACCCTGACTTGGTTTTTGAGAGCTTTCACCATCAAGCCCGGACCCCTATCTCCGATCGGGCGCTGTTGGCGGGCTTTCTGATGCTGTGGCTGAAGCGCTGTGTGGTGTCCACGCTGCCGCATGAAGTCATTGTTGCTGACGTGGTGTACCCGGCGGTGCTCCTGGCTCATGGGAACCCTATAGCCCTTCTCCCGGCCGTGGCGGCTGGTATTCAGAGCGGGCTGCGGGCGCTCACTAAGAGTTTCTGCGAGCCACCAAAAACTGCAGACTCCGAGGGAAAGCCGTATGTTGACTCAGAGGGGAGTCCGACGGTGAAGCGTCCCAACCCTCGTGTCGAGCTGCCTTACACGTACCTTATTGCTTGGTACGTGATGCATTGCCCTTCTTTGATGACGGCAGCGCGTTGGAGGGAGAGTTCTGTCCCTTTTGTACAGCGGTTGGAGGGTTCAAAATGGCGTGATCCTTATATATATTACGTCCGGAAGTGCCTTTCAGACCCTGCAAACTACCAGCTCAATCGCTGCCTCCTCCAGATCCCTGATGCATCTTTCGGGGATCTAGTTGTTGATTCTGTTGGCCCAGATGACTTCACGAGGTTATCCGCGGGGGCCTTCTGGTGGTTGCTAAACATCCGGCCCGGATATGTGCTTTTCCGGCAAGGGACGTCATGTACCATTGAGCCGTACATGCCGAGTCGCTTCGCTCGACAGTTCGGCTATGATCAGCTCTATGTCGGGAACCCCAATGCTAGACTCGCCTTCGAAGGGAACCTGTTCGAGGGTGCTCGGGCCTGGTACTATAGTATGGCTGGAGGGACGGGAGTATCTTTCCGTCTACCTCTCGAGGGGCCCAAGTGCCGTACGAGTTTCAGCTTCTGTACTTGGTACTCCCAAGCCATCCAAACGCCAGACTTTTTTCCGGCGTCTTCATGCATTGAGAGCATCAATGCAAGTCTCGAGGCAAGGACTGATTCTAATAAACCGACGAAACTCGTAAAACAGTACCTGAAGGCCCAAAAGGAGGTCGGGCGAAGATCGAGGAGGGAGCCCCCAGCAGTGAGGGCGGAGCCGCGACCGGCAAGGGCAGAGCCACCAGCGACAAGGGCGGAGCCACCAGCCACGAGGGAGGAGCCGCGGGCAAGGAGGTCTAAGCAGTTGGCGAGCAAGCGTCGTCGACACTCTGCTTCTATTGCTGAGCCTGCCCCAAAGAAGGCTCGGAGGGATTTAACGGCTGAAGTCTCTCAATCCGGAGACATCTCTGCTGGAGTTGAGGCTCCTCCTGAAGACGTCCCTGTTAGAGTTGAGGAACCGTCGGAAGATGAAGATTTTCCCACCCTAGTCCGTGCCCCTAGGTCACACCGCAAGACCGTGGAGGAGGGGGAGCTTGTTGACGAACTCACCGCTGGTGATGATGATGAGCGGCTTGAGGTCGACATAATGGGCGAAGAGGATGTTGAGATTCCGGGATTCTCAGCTCAGCCCGAGCTTCCTTCTGCTCATGAAGGGAGAGGTGAGGCACGGCAGCCGGGGTCTCCTAGCGTCTTCATTTCTAGTCCTAGGGCAGTTGACCCTAGTCCTACCACTGGGGTGATCGGAGGCAAGGCTCCTATTGCGGAACTTCCTCACGTTGCGCTGTCGTCTTCTTCGTTATCGGGGGAAAGCGCCTTTGAAGACGAGCTCGACTATGGCGATGAACCCGCTCTTCCTGATCAGAGCAAATTCTTCCACATCTCGGAGGAGGAACAATATGAGGTGAGCCATCGACTGTATCACCGCTAGCGATTATCCCTGCTGAAGGTATTCTTTCCATCTTCTGTCCTAATTTCTCTTTACATATTTGAAGAGGATGTTCTAACATTCTTCTCTTATGTTGCAGGGTCGGCCGAAGATGCTGAGGCTACAACTTCCTCGCATATTGAGGAGATGGTGATAGAGTTGACCCGGCCCAAGGGGATTGAGGTCTCGGCTGCTGAGATACCCTCAAAGGGGGCAGCTGTTGAAACTGGGGAGCCTTCCACTCTGCCAGAAGAGGAAGCAACCACTGAGGCTGAGGAGGCTCTCACTCTGCCGGGCGAGTGTTACTGCTGAAGCCAGGGAGAATTCTACCCCGCAGGATTCGACACCTCTGGACCTCCAACTTGGTAAGGCAGCTCTGACGTTTTAAATGTTTCGCTTTTCCATCATTGTGGCTGACGCTGCGATAACTTGCAGAGAGGACTGAGGGGGCTCAGGTGGAGAGTCCGATGGTTGGTACCCTTCCAGAAGGCCATACAGCTCAAGCCTCGGTGGAGGTTTCTGAGGAGGTCGTGCTTACTACTCCCTCATTGGTCGTGGAGGCTCCTGCAGAGGTAGTACCTCCGGAAGCGTCAGCGGCCGGTCTAGCTCTTGCCGTCTCGACGGCCAGCACCACTATTGTGCGAGAAGATCCGCCTTATATCCCCTATCCTGTGACAGAAAAGGGGTCGGGAAGCTTCCTAGGTGGTGAAGACATGGGGGAACTGGCACGTCAGATGGTGCAGCAATTCTTCGCTTCGATGGGATCATGTATTGATCTCATCTTACGTGGAAACAGCTCGTTCCAATTTGCCCAGACGCTTCTCAAAAATCTGGCCGTGAACGTCGAATTAACCGGAGGCCCTTCACTTGCCAAGGCGTGTCTGCGGGTGGTAGAGCAACTGGAAAACTACCTGCAGGAGCTGGAGTCTTTGGAAGATGCTGGCTCTTTTAGTGAGGCCCAGGCCACCCTGACTAGGCTCCTAGCTGCTCAAGAACGAGAGCGACAGGAAGCGGAGGCACAAATCGCTGCAGAGATCCGCAACCTCGAATATTCCCAGGCTGAATGTCAGAAACTAGCTGGCGATTCAAGGGAATCCGAGCTTGTCATGCAGAGCACAGAGCAAGTCATCATCAGGGCTCGGGACACCATTGCCAAGGCAGAAGTTGTGCTTGCGCTCAATGAGGAAAAGCTTGCTACCATCAAAAAGCAGCTAGAGGAGCAACAAGCTGCTAAGGCGCGAGCTGAAGAGAGTCTGTCTCTACATTCTTCCAGGGTGGAATCTCTGCGAACGCAGCTGGCCGCAAGAAATTTCTTATCCGAAGAGGAGCTGCGGGACCGGGCTATTATGGAAGCTGAAAGGACGCGCCAACACGAGATTCACTGCCTTAGGGAACAAATCCGTACCTTGGCGAACCAGGACATTTAGCCTTCTTTTCTTTTCCCCTTTTTTGTAAAGAAGAGGACACTCTGTTTAGAGTGTTTGTATCCACTTTTACTGTTTATAATAAAAGTTTGAAAAATTTTGCTCCATCTTCTTTGCTCAGCTGTAGGCGAATCCAACTCCTTGGTAACTGGCTGTGAATATTAAACTTAGGTAAGACTAAGTTCTGTTAATGAAACGCGGCCTTGACTCTGAGTCTTCTTAATGAGACGCGGCATTGATCCATAAAGTGAGACGCGGCCGTCAGTCCACAGGAACTTAGATTTCACTAAGTCCTTTTGATGAGACGCAGCGTCAATCTCAGATTGATACGCGGTCTTCTTGATGAGACGTAGCGTTGATCCATAAAGTGAGACGCGGTCGTCAGTCCATGGAGTGAGACGCAGCGTCAATCACAGAGTGAAACGCGGCTCTGAATAACGCGAATCTGTCTTGCTAAGAAAGACGCGGATCGAGCAGACACGGGATACGCAGCCTTGTCTGCTGAAGAGACGCGACTTTCCCATCTGCGTTCAATGCAGCATGACTTAAAAGATTTTTAGGAGATCTTTGAACGTCAAGCCTTCACTGTCGATTGGGATAGCGGGTCATCCGTTGCTTCCCAAGGCAGTTATCCACGCGTCGGCCTCTCATTGGATTCAGGCGTTAATGCCCTTGCATGCAGAACCGACGCTGGCGGTTGAAAAACCGGCGCTCTCGTCGGTTTCCAAAGCAACGTTCCACGCGTCAGTCCTTTATTGGGCTTTGACAGTCGTGCGCGACGGTTCCGATTGATGCACCTTTAATGACAGTTATTAGGGACTGCCTATAAATAGGGTGCACCCTCTCTTTCTTCAACAATCCGAACTTGGACTGTTTTCATTTGTTTTGCTCCGAGAGAAGTCTCGCCTTGAGTTATCTTTAGAGAACCGTCTTCATGGGTGAAGGTGACCCCGTGGATGAAGATGACCCAGAGCTCTCATGCCTCTGTTTGGTCTCTTCAGAAGGAATCCTCTCTCGAATCATCTTGCGCGCCCGCGTTTGGATGCAGAGAGGCCAACTCTGGACAGAGGTTTCTGCTGGTATGTCACCCCGATGATGTCCATAGCCTGTATTTTGGCATAGCCATCTGAATGAAATCCTGGTGCATTCCTATTCTGGAATTTGTGCTGGTGACTTGAACTTTTCTGAACGCGGGCTCTTGACGCTGGCTTTGCTCATGGCTATTGCCTTGGCGCATTTCAGACCTGAATCTTGCAACTCCTGTTCACCCAGCAGAGAGATGGCAATTTTCGGCGTCTGAAGTTTTTCGCGTCTAGTACATTAGACGCGGGTGCAAACTGAGACCGCGTTTGAATCCTGGGCGTGGCACAGTTTTGACTCGCGTCTGTTTCTGCTGACGCGGTGGTTTGACTGTGCAGATCATTTCCGCGTCTGAAGTCCCTAATGACTGCCGCGTCTGTCACTTAGTTTTCTTTGTTAAAGTATACTAAGTTTCAGATTTCTAACTCTCTTGTTTATTCTTTGCAGGTAGGCTTGATCGTCCTTTTTCAGGTTTGCTGGGCCCCGGAAAGAATATATCGGCTGGCGAACTTGCTCAATGTTCGTTTGTAAGAGAGTAAATTATGGTCCTCGTCGTTTGTAAGAGAGTAAATTATATCTCTGACGAGGACCCAAATCTCGCCAAGGTCTCTTCAGATCTCCTGCACCACTCTTGCCTGATGGCAAGAGATGGTCAGGGTATGCATGACGGCGATGAGGTTCCGGCGGTTGTGGTGGCGGAGAGGATCCTCTTCCTCTCCCATCCCAGAAGTGACATCAAGGACAGTCCATGTCCTTTGGATGGCCTGCGGGGGAAAGATCAACTCTTGAACGAAGGGTTGCAGGCTCTTCTGTTGCCACCGGACCTCAAGAACACCATTGCTCCTGGCTTAGTCAGCTAGGGCGCTTTCGAAGTTGGCGTCGTGCATCAAAGTGCAATCGGTTCCAACAGTCGCCACAATTTGGCACTTCTCCAGACATCATGCACTTAGGATCAGATGCGGCTTCAAGGAGTGAGTACGGCCTCAGAGAGAGAGAGAGGGACTTCTTTGTACTCCTTAATTGTAACACTCAATCTTATTGTATAAGAGAGCGTTTTGTATCACTTTCATGTGTTTGGATATGAATAAAAGTGACACTTTTCTTTTTGCCTCTTTCTGTTGTCTTGAATGTTTTGTTTTAGAAGCAAAAGAATGATTTTGGTGGACCCGCCACTTTATAAAAGAAAGTGACAGGGGGAATGCGTACTCCCAGAGAAGGTGAACTTTTGTCAAATGTCTGGGATTGACTTGATTCAAGGTCAGCTGGGGAATTTGATAAAACATTGTCAGCGGTGTAATGTTAACCTAACAATGTCTTTAGGTGGACCTGTTATTCTGTTGAAGAGAATAACAAGTGAAACTAGGCCCGCGAGGAATCTAGTAAAGCTTTTACCGTTAGAGGTGTGATATTAACTTAACGGGTTGGAGATAGTCTTGTCAGAAGTGTGGTGTTAACTCGACAAGGATGTGAGTCAGAGGTGTGATATTAACTTAACTCAGAATGTCACTGTCATAGGTGTAATGTTTAACTTAACAGTGAGGTAATGCTAGAGGTGTGATGTTGAACTTAGCATTGGTCATCTCGACTTAGACGAGGAAGTCGAGGAACGGTCATGGCCATAGGTGTATTGTTGAACTTAGCGATGACTCGGATGCTAGAGGTGTAGTGTTAACTTGGCATCATTCATCTCGGCTTGAACAAGGAGTCGAGGAAAGGTCATGGCCATAGGTGTATTGTTGAACTTAGCGATGACTCAGGTGCTAGAGGTGTATTGTTAACTTGGCATCATGCATTTCAGCTTAGATATGGAAGACTGAAGAAAAGTGACTGTCAGAGGTGTAATATTAACCTGGCAGAAACTTGAAGTGCTGTTTAGAGGTATAATGTTAACTTAAACAGCGATTTTGTCAGAGGTGTAATATTAACTTGACAAGAATTGGCTTGATGCCGAAGATAATTTGAGGACCTGTCATTCTGTTGATGAGAATTGACAAGTGGAATTTGAAATGCCAGAGGTATAGTGTTAACTTGGCAAATTTGAGAGTTTGTTACTCTATGCAGAGTTAACAAGCAAAGTTTATACTCGACAAAGAGTATTCATTACCAGAGGTATAGTGTTAACGTAGTAATGATTGCATTTTGTGGTCCTACCATTCTATGGACGAGAATTGGTAAGGGATTTTGGAGGAAAGAGTGGACTCAAGTCCACTTAGGATTTTTAGCAAACCCTCAGCTATCAACGGGTTTGACATGCCTTTACCAACTACCGTTTGAGTTGGGCTAGCCATGCTATTCCCCTCAGCATGATGAGTTGTCGAGGATTTATGTTGGGCTTAAAGGCCAACATTTTCCCCTATCCTTAGCCGTCGAGGGCGTCGGATCAAATGGGAACGTGTCCCTTAGGATTTTTAGCAAATCCTCAGCTGTCAACGGGTTTGACATGCCTTTACCAACTACCGTTTGAGCTGGGCTAGTCATGCTATTCCCCTCAGCATGATGAGTTGTCGAGGATTTATGTCGGGCTTAAAGGCCAACATTTTCCTCTATCCTTAGCCGTCGAGGGCGTCGGATGTTTGATCAGAGGTGTACTTTTAACTTGATCGGAGGAAGAGTACTATTAAGGATAGTACTTCTTCAAGAATTTGCCATTGATCGGCATCATGTGTGTATCGCCATTTGAAGTTATGAGGCGATATGACCCATTTGAGTAGACTGACTCTACCACAAATGGTCCTTCCCATTTTGGTTGAAATTTTCCTTTTGTCTTGTGCGTCATGACCATAGGTCTTCGGACGGCTAAGACAAGGTCGCCTTTCTTGAAAGTTCGCAAACTTTCTTGTTGAAGGCTCTGGTGATACGAGCTTGGTAAAGCTCGATTTGTTGTTGGGCCTGCAAACGCTTGTCGTCTAAGGCTTCCAACTCCTGGAGTCGCTGCTGATGCTTCTCCTCAGTTGTCATTTCCGCTGTCAAGGCGACGCGTAGAGAGGGAATTTGAATTTCCAGTGGAAGGACGGCTTCGCATCCGTATACCAAGGAAAATGGCGTGGCTTTAGTTGGGGTTCGCACCGTTGTGCGGTAGGCCCATAAGCATTCACCCAGCTTGTCGTCCCAGTCCCGTTGACTTTTCGAGACAAATTTCTTGAGAAGCTTGCCAATAGTCTTGTTGAAGGCTTCTGCAAGACCGTTAGCAGCAGGATAGTATGCCGTTGAGGACACACTCTGGATTCTGAACTTAGCGCAGAATCTCTGGAAAGCCTGGCTGATGAACTGGGGTCCATTGTCATGGATGATACGCCGAGGCACACCGAAGCGGTAAATAACGTGATGTTTCATGAACTTGATCACGTTAGAAGATTTTACCTCTTTCAAAGGGATAGCTTCGGCCCACTTTGAGAAGTAATCGGTTATCGCTAGAATGAACCGATGTCCTTTCGATGATGGTGGGCTGATAGGGCCAACCACGTCCATCCCCCACATTTCAAACGGCCAGGTAGAGGTCGTAGAGTGGAGGTACCCTGGTGCTTGATGGATGAAATCGCCGTGTATTTGGCAGGCGTGACATCTCTTAGCATAAGCGACAGCATCGGCGATCATCTTGGGCCAATAGTAACCCAACCTTTGGAGTCGATGTGCCAATTTCGGGCCAGGTTGATGAGCTCCGCACGTACCATCGTGGGCTTCTTTCAATACTCCTTGGGCTTCTTTTGATGAGAGGCATCGGAGCAGGATCCCGTCATGCGATCGACGATACAATGTTCGCGAAATCGCATTATAGTAGAATTTGGGGGCTTTCCTTCGAATGGCAGCCGCTTCCTTGGTGTCCTCAGGCAGGATGCCGTACAAGACATAGTCGATGTAGGGGAATCGCCAGTCTTTAAGCTCTAGACCGGTTGACACTTCAAGTGTTTCCTTGTCGTGATGGTCTCCCGTTGACCCTGGGCAGTCTCCGAGTGAAATTTTTGGACAGTACAGGTCGTGGCTATAGACGAATACTTTCTCCATTACTCCAGCTGGAAGGGCTAAGGAGGCAGCAAGGGATGCAAGTGCATCTGCATGCGCATTTTGCCTGCGCGGTACATGGTCGATGTAGAAGTTTGAAAACCTCTCGGCCATGTGGATTGTCGCATTGTAATAGGGTACTAGATCTTCATGTCTGACCTCATACTCTCCGCGAACTTGGCTGACGATGAGTTTAGAATCACCGTACGCCTCGAGATTTTTAACGCCAATCTCATCGGCGAATTGCATCCCAATCAAAAGAGCGTTGTATTCCGCGACATTGTTGGAACAAGGCTCCGTTAGTGAGACAGCTCGGGGAATCACATAATTTTGTGGGGAGACGAGTATCACTCCTACCCCCGCTACTATGTGTCCCTTCGGGCTTGTCCTTGATGCACCGTCGAAGAAAAGTTGCCACACTTGACTTTCGAACGATGTCTGAGTCAGGTAGGCTTCGGCCACTTCGTCTGGGAGATCCTCGTAGACTTTGGCTGCCCTTGGATCTGGGTGTTCAGCTAGGAAGTCTGCCACCGCTTGTCCCTTAATGGCTTTCTGCGGCAGAAAGTGCATATCATACTGGGATAGCAACATGGCCCATTTTGCCAGCCGACCATTCAACGAGGAAGGCTTTGTCATGAGTAACCTCAGAGGGTTGACTTTTGATATGACATTTATAGTTTGGCCTACTAGATAGTGTCGCATTTTCTGAATAGCGAACACCAGCGCCAAACATTCCTTCTCGATAGGGTTGTACCGATGTTCGGCTTCGATCATTGTTCTACTTAGGTAGTAGATTGCTTGTTCTCGTCCTTGTTCATCATTCTGAGCTAGTAGAGCTCCCAGGGAATGATCCATTGCTCGAACATATACCAAGAAAGGCTTTCCGGACACCGGAGCTGCAAGAACTGGTAGTTGGGTGAGGTATTGCTTGATTCCTCGAACGCTTGTTGGCAAGCGTCATCCCAAATGAATGAGACACCCTTTTTCATCAGCTTGGCGAAGGGTTGGCATCTCCCGGAAAGGTTTGATATGAACCTGCGGATGTACGCCAATCGTCCTTGTAATCCCCTGAGCTCCTTGAGGCTTCTGGGGGGTTGCATCTCTTGGATAGCGCGGACTTTCTCCGGATCCAAATGGATTCCTGTGGAAGTCACAACAAATCCTAGGAATTTGCCACTGGCTACCCCCAGGAAGGACTTGGTGGGGTTCATCTTCAATTGATGAGCCCGCATGATGTCGAAGACCACCTTCAGGTCTGCTATGTGATCACCTTTAGTGCGACTTTTTATCGCGATGTCATCGACATAACATTCCACCGTTTTGCGTATTTGCTGATGGAAAATGGCGTTCATGGCCCTCTGGTATGTTGCCCCTGCATTTTTCAGTCCGAAGGGCATGACGGTGTAGCAATATACTCCTAGAGGAGTCCTGAAGGAGGTGTGCTTTTCGTCGTCAGGATACATTTTGATTTGATTGTATCCTGAGAACCCGTCCATAAAGGACATTCGCTCGAATCCACAAGTATTGTCAATCATGACATCTGTGATTGGCAATGGGAATTCGTCTTTGGGGCAGGCCTCGTTTAGATCACGGAAGTCGATGCAGATCCGGATCTTCCCATTCTTCTTGGCGACGGGGACGATGTTGGCTACCCAGTCGGGATGTTGTTCTTCCCGGATGAAGCCAGAATCGATGAGCTTTCTAACTTCTGATTGAATTGCTTCCATTATTTCGGGACGGAACCGTCGCTGCTGTTGTTTGACAGGTTTTACGTCCGAATTGATGTTGAGGCGGTGCATGGCCACTTGTGGATCAAGCCCTGGCATGTCCTCATAGTTCCAGGCGAAGACATCTATATACTCTTGTACAAGAGATATTAGATTCTTCTTCTCTGGAGGCGACAGGCCGTCACTTATGAAGATGGGCTTGGGGTTGGCCTCATCTCCTAGGTTGATCTGAACAACCTTGTCATCTGTGGGTGGCTCACGCTGTTCAAAGCGGATATCGCAAAGAGCATTCAAATGTTTGATCCAAGGATCTGTATCAGGTTGGATCATTTCTTCATCTTCATCTTCCAGATGGCCTGTTGAAACATGTTTACTGAAAGCCCTTTGAAGATGTTGCCGACACTGACATCTGACTCCCACGATGACGTGTCTGAAGAGCAATCGTGACTTGACGACTCTCGAGAATCAGAGGCTGATGGGACTGGAGTTGATACATAGCCCAACCCCCGGCGCGTCTGATGATAATAATCAGGTGCTTTCCCTTTCGGCACAAAGGACCGGAGCAGCGTTCTCCTTCCTTTACCGAAGTTTAATCCGGGCCTGTTGGTTAGGTCATATCCCATGCGTTTCATCATTCTGAGCGCTTTCGGTTCATAATGATTGAACTGAGGGGATTCATCCTCGCCTTCCGATTCTTCGTGAGGCATCGGTTCAGACGAGATTCGCCCAAAAAGTATTGGTCTTTGGCCTTTTCGTCTGGCTGGAACCATAAATATAGATTCTTGCGCATTACCATTATCTTGGTATGTCCCGAAAGATGATTTCACCGGTACATGCAAAGATGTCAAAGCATCCATTGCCGACCAGAGGTCATCGTCCACGTCGGTAGTAGTATCCGACGGTATTGAATCGGAAACATACACAGAAAAATACGCAAAATCTAAATCTTCATTAATGTACCAACCACCCGCATCGTCGGTGGTGTTGTCAATATCGAGCTTATTAGTGCTCTTTACAAGGGGTTCCAACTCCCACAGGCACTCTTCTTTCTCAGGCTCAATGTCAGCCTCATTACCAGAGTCTAGCTCCTCTGGTTGCGGGGTTTCATTAGTCTCCTCAGGATCCTGATATAGGAGGGAGTCCGTGAAATAGTTTTCAACCCCTTTAAACGGATGCCTTTCGGCAATCAACGTTTGAACTTGTCCACTCTCGTCAATGTATTTCATGACTTGGTGGAGAGTGGAGGGAACGATGGAATTACGGTGAATCCATGGTCGTCCCAGCAACAGGTTGTAGGAAGTGTCAGCGTCAATGACGTAGCATGTCACTTCCGACTTGAGGCTCCCGATCTGGCATTTGAGCTTGATCTTCCCCATCGGACGGGAGCTATTGGCATTAAACCGTAAATAGTTGTCTGGGTAGGGCTCAGACGATGGGTAGGAATGCCCAGAAATTGTATGACTCGGCGAGGTATGATACTCAGCGCGGACCCTGGGTCTACCTGGATGCGATTTACCTCGGATGACCCGATATATCCTGTGAAGTATAGGGGTCGATCATGCTTCCCTTTCACCTGCATATCATCTGCCGTGAAGGTGATGCAGGGGGCATTCTGGGAAGCGTGGAGGCAATCCTCTACATCTTCCTCCTTCGGCACCTGGGTCATGAAGACCTCAGCATTTGCCAGAGCTTCTTGCAGAGCTTCCCGGTCGACTTTGATAGTCTAAGAAGTTCGTACAAGGTAATGCGTGCCGGAATGTTGGCCAGCTGAGCCAGGACATCAAAGCGGTAAGGTGCCGAGACCCTTCTGCGATGCCTCTTTGAAGGGTTCGAGAGAATCGAGTCTCCTTCTGCTTCTCCACAGGTGGCTTCGTGGAGGGCTTGGCTGGTTCTACGGCTGGTTGCGGAGAAGCCGCTGCCGTCTCGCCGTACTGCTTCAAGTATGCCTGTCCTGAACGGGTCCCCGCCATCGGTTGGCTGGGCTCTGCGGCCAGGACTATTGTTTCCTCTTCTGAATCAGTCAGCGAGGGAACATCATCCTCTGCTTCTCGGGAGGAAGCACATACCACATGGCAGGACGAAGCTTTTGCCTTGCCTTTGGGCTTCCTGTTGGTTATAGTAGTCCATTGTTGTTCATCGACGAGGTCAGGGTGGACCCACATGGTTTCCCCCTGAGGTGTAGGGACGGCTACCAAGCCCTTCTCCTGCTGCTGGTGAGGGTCTGTGTTGACCACTCTTAGTTCTCCCCTTGGAATAGGAGTTACCCCCGCAGGCGTTGGAGGTTGTCTCCCGAACTGGAGAACCGACGTCACATTGGCCGTGACCTTCTTCTGCTCTGGTCGGAGCTTGAGCACCTCCGCGTCAATCAAAGCCTGAAGGATGTCTTTGAAGACGTAGCAGCTTTTGGTAGGATGTCCCAACATCCTGTGGTACATGCAGTAGTTGGGATTGTCGGTCTTGCCGACTTCCTCCGGGCGTCTAATTTCAGGGAGTTTCAGTCGATTGCTCTTGTTGAGTAGCTTGAAGAGCGAATCGACGTGTTCCTCCTTGAAGGAATACTGCTTGTTGGGGCGTGGCTGGCTTGAAGAGCCACTTGCCCTGCCTGTTTGAGGTTTGGTGGGAGATTTGGTCTCCGTCGCCAAATTATCCTTCCGCTTCGTCTGGAGGGAGGTGTCTGGTGCCGGTGCACGCCTTGTCGACCTTTCCGGCCGCAGCTTGCCTTCCTCTGCCTTGACACGGGCAACAATCTCCTCAGCCTGTTCACCTTGTTGGACTAACTGCTTCCAGGTGCGGCTTTCAGCAACTCCTATTTGAGCAAGGAGTGAGGTTTGGAGATTGTGGCGGCATGTTTCCACCAGGGTGGCCTGGGTCATACCGCTTGGGCACCGGAGTGCCGTGTTCCGAAATCTTTCCACGAAAGATTTGACGGACTCCCCTCTCCGCTGTTTGGTAGCTAAAAGGGTGGGCATTGTGACTTCGGAGTCATCTTCGAAGAAGCGTGTTAAGAACAACTTCTCCAGATCCCCCCAGTTCTTGATAGAACCCTTCGGGAGCTTCATAAACCACTCAAAAGCCAACCCTTTCAGGGTGCCGATGAACAGTCGCGCCAGTATAGCGTCGTTATCTACTACATTCCCGGTCTGGGATTTGAAGTAGTAGATGTGCTGGTTGGGTGACCCCTTCCCGTCGAATGCTTGGAGGGTTGGAGCCTTGAACTTAGGAGGGTATGGAACTAAGTCCCACTCAGCCGGATAGGGTCGGACCACTCCAGCTTCTTGGAGGTCCTTGCGATTGGCAAGGGCCTCGAGGCGTCGTTCCAATTGACTCATCCTCTTAGCATGAGTCTTCTCCTGGTTTTGGTCGCTTCTTGCCTGCGACGAGGGCTTGGACACATCCGAGGTAGATCGTCGTGTCTCGTCGGAAGGTTCGGAGGGTGGGCTTCCTCCCTTTCTCCCTTTCCCCTTCGGCCGTCTAGGAGGAGATCTCGCTCTTTCTTCAAGCAATTTCTCAAGCATATGCTTGAGGGAGTCAATGGATCTCTGTTGAGAGGCGATTATATCCATCTGGCGCTTCTGTGTCTGCTCTAAACGCCTGGCCGTCTCCTCAGGAGTGTCTGCCATGTAGGCGGAAGCCTCCTTCTCGACGGAAGAGTTTGAAGCCTGCGACTCCACTACAGCGGAGTGAGAATCACCCATTCTAATGCCGCGGGCTAAGGCATTATAGTCAATTGGGGGAATGGCCCCCGTCCGGGTGCGAGTGTGTTGATACACCCCTTCCGGCTCAGAGTCAGATTCCTCTGAGTTGACCATTGGTTGTTTTCCCTTGCTTCTGCTAGTCATGTTTGCAGTAAGCTCCGGGTATTCAACATCTGAAAAGGTTCTCCTTCTGTGGGAGCGTCTTCTTTTGGCTGACAGGGGAATCAGGGTCAGCTGTCTGATTAAGGACTGCTGGTGCATGCCTGATCCATAATGGCATCCAGAGAGCATATGGATGAGCTGTTGACAGCAGCATGATGAAGTGGCTTGATTGGCACTTCTTTTCCTTGTCAAATAATCCCTCAAATCCGTGGGAGGGGGATTAAAGAGACTGGTCTCGCAACGTCGAAGACGGGAGACAGTCATGTGCTGTTCAGCCTGGACGCAGACTTCAGGGACGCGGCTCTCATGACGCGGCTGTATGACGCGCACGCGAGTCTCGCGTTGCTGCCTGATGCGTTTGGGCAGAGTTGCTTGAGAGAGAGCGGGCTGCTGGGCCCCACGCCTACGAGTGCGTACTTCTTGCGTTTGAAAAGACGCGGAGGTTTCACCCTGGCGTTTGATGAGTTGGTCCTCAGAGGACTCAACTTGAGGAGTCTCGCGTTTGGGTCGCCAAACGCGGATCTCACGCACTGGACGAGGTGCGGGCAAGGCATCAGATTGTACGCCGCGTCCACCCCGGTCAGACAACCAACGGTTCCGACTTGGAGTTGACGCGCGCGTCTCCTCTGTCGACGCTCAGCATTCCGGTTGCGTCGAGGAGGTGGAGAGAAACCAACAACATCCTGATGCTGGGCACCAGGAAGTTTGACCACGCGGGTCTCCTGAGGGACGCTGACGCGGGTCTTCTGTGCGACGGAGTTGGTCGCAACAGCAACTGTGCTTGGGATTACGCGGGCCTGCTGAGGGGCGCGGACGCGTGAACTTTGCTGGGCACAGTGGGCAGCAGAGGAGCTCGAGAAGGCCACCGATCGGGGCTCGAGGCCGTTCCCTGTCAAGACCCGGCGGCAGACGCGGGTCTTTGGGCTCTTGGAGCCAGAAGAGAGGTACTCTTCATACTTCGCCTGGTCGAACTCGACAACGAGCGTTTCGACCATCTTCCCCTTACGGAGAACATCATCCTGCGCCACGGCTTGTTCGTCAGTGACAAACAGATTCCCCAGCGGAGTCGCCATCTCTTGTTTGACACGGAAAAGGGGTGGCTGGAGTAAAATTTCCTTGAATCAGATGAAAAATTACAGCCGGCTTAATCTTCCGGTTACAAGGGAGGGAGAATATTGAATCTTGAATTCCCCCTTTGTTTAGTGCTGGGTTCTTCGGTGGCGGTGGAGAGTGAATCTTGTTCTCCGTTGACCAGATGACCGTTCTGGACCGTCGAGGGATCTTCTCCTTGGCAGGTAGAGGGAGTAACTCAGCTCCGTCTACCAAAACTCTAGAAGAGGAGGTAGGCGAAGAGCGGCTAGTACTCAGTAAGCTCGCTGAAGGGTCTTCTCTCTCTCTGTCGATGATCTCTCCTTTTTTTTTTTCGGAATCTCTCCCTTGCCCGATAATTGTCGTCCTCGTCTTCAATAGTGACGGGACTATTTATAGGGTTTTTAGGGGGTGATCGTGCCCCCTAAAAGTGCTCCACGATGAGGGCCAACTTCCCCGCTACATGGGCGGTGATTGGCCCCGCAATCCGGGTAGTTGCAACCGAGACGTGGGTGTCGAGCCGACGCGCCTTGATGCTGAGACGCGGGCTTCGGGCTGACGCGCCTTGATGCTGAGACGTGGGCTTCGGGCCGACGCGCCTTGATGCTGAGACGCGGGCTTCGGGCCGACGCGCCTTGATGCTGAGACGCGGGCTTCGGGCCGACGCGCCTTGATGCTGGAACTCTGCTTTCTTAGTGGCTTGTCTGTTTGGACATTTTTAGACAGCCTACAGGTTCTTCTTTAGACGCTGAAGTCCTTAAGGGCCTCCAAGCTCAAATTGCATCCCTAACTCAGAGGGATGAATTAAAAAAAGTAGGGGCAGTCCGTCCTTACCCATTGGAGTGGGATTCAGTGCCATACCCACCAAAATTCAAACCACCAACGTTGCATACATATGATGGTAAGAGTTCACCAAATCAACAAATCTACTACTTCTGGTCTCAGACTGGTAATGTTATAAGCAACGACGCCATCATGGCTAGGCTGTTCATTGGCACCTTAAAGGGGGTGACATTTGACTGGTTCCGAAATCTCCCTCCGGGCTCTATCAATTCCTGGATCGACCTGGAAACCCGATTACTCTCTCGTTTCTATAAGGACGATACCGAAGTGATCATGGACAAGCTCCTCTCCACCATACAGAAGAAGGCGAATCTGTCCGTGACTACATTGAGCGATTTAGAAACTTGTCTCTGATGTGCCCAGCAGGGATGCCACTACCCATGCTCCTGCAGACGTGCAGGCACAACTTCTTGGACCAGGTAGAAGTTCGCATGGGGGCTGTCAAAGCCCATACTTGAAAAGAATTGGTCAATAAGCTGAGATAGCCGAAAAGTCGGCTAAAAAGTTCGAACCATCTACCCCCAAAGGCAAATGGGGTATGAACAACAAAGGACGTAGCGACATGGAGCAGTCTTCTCAAGCCAAATGGAAGGAGACTATGTCCGTTGAATTGTCCGGGGATGTGCAGTCAAAAGCCAAGAAGAGCGGCTTCAATAATCAGGAGTCTAAGTTTCCTCCAAAACAGTACTCCTTCTGAGACGATCAAGTGGTCACGATATTCCATTTGCTCCACAAAGGGAATAAAATGAAGCTGTCAGATGCTCGGCGTCCTAATGAGATAGGACGCACAAATGATCCCAATACTGCCTCTACCACAGGATGATTCACCATCCTACCGACAAGTGCTATGTCCTCAAAGACAGAATTCAAGCCTTGGTCGACGCCGGAGTCCTGACACCAAAGTCAGAGCAGAAGAAAGTCACTGCCAATATAGTGACCCTCGAGTTTGGCAAAACTCCAAAGGTCACAGTTCCTGACGGGACTTATTCACTCCCTGCGCCACGGTTGGAAGTCAAGCATCCTCCAGGTAAAACTCAAGATAATAAGGGTCTTGTTCCCTTAACATTGGAGACAGGGGAAGTCATGTGGATACACCCAGACCTTGTCCAAGACGTACAGTGGGATTCAAAGAAGCCCAAGTCAAAGGGCAAATCTTGCAATGTCATCTCCATCCTGCCGGACGACGGCTATCTTACGTCAGCTTCCCTCAGTGATTCAGAAGGAGAAAAGCATGCTTGCACAACGCAGGCTAGCCTACCTCAACAGACGGGCACCAGATCTGGAAAATCATACTTAAGGCAGTATGAGAAGTCTACTGACGAGATACAACAGCAAATGACGTCAGTACAAATACCAGCATCCGCTCCAGTTCCAACCAAGGGAAAAGAAAAGCCTAAGGAGGTACGGTTTGATCAGGTGTTGAAGAAACCATCAGGCCAAGGGTTGGATACGCCCTTTCGTTTTGACATATTGGCCCAGCTGGCTAATATCTCAGCTCGTATCACAATACACGAGCTCCTTCGTCTCTCAAAAGAGACAAGAGAAGCACTCAGGGATGCGCTAACCAATTCAGAATCCTTTCTGACATGCATGCCAGAGGTCCCTAACGATGACGTTCAGTCTCCTTGCCCAGAATGTCACCACATACAATCAAAGGTACCCGCTATTACCTTCACAGCGAAAGTATGCTTCTCAAAGATAACAAGCACGATCGACCTCTGTACTACACCGGATATATCAGTTCAACGTGCATTGAAAGGGTACAAGTCGACCCGGGGTCCGCACTCAGCATCATCCCCAAAAGGCTTCTCTACTTCCTCGCATACCGCTGTATAGCTTGTCCGCAACCACCACTACAATATACGGTTTCAATGCAAGGAGCAGTCACCCACTTGGGAAAATCCGACTCCGTTGCAGAATCGGGAGTCTGAAGTCAGAAGTGACATGCTATGTCATTGACGCTGACACGTCATATAACCTGCTGCTAGGACGATCATGGATCCATGCCAACTGGATCGTTCCCTCTATTCTGCACCAATGTTTCAAATATGTTGAAGATGACGCGACAGTACGAACTGTCTTTGCTGAAAAGTACCATTCAAAGGGTGAAAAATTACTTCACTGACGCTCTCCTATATCAAGAGGCCGGTGGAACACCTAAAGAACCATTGCCGGACGATGATGAAAGTGGCAATGAGGCGGATTCAGAATCTGAAGCGGGCATGCCAGCTATTCTGATTGGTGAACCAATTATAGCATGTCTCAATAATCCCCTATGTAATACTCCTTCAGAGGATGAAGGTGAATGGATAATTAATGATAATATTTCTTTTGATTATCCTGCGAGTGTTGGGCTGTTTGAATCCATTACGGATAGCTCTCTGCACATGCCATTACATAAGCCAAGTGCGTCCAGTACGCCCATGGAATCCGCAGAAGGAGCCGTTTTGGAGATCCGCCATCCAAAGAAGGTCAGTTACCGATAATTTTCGGTAGAACCCAACCACGAGAACCCACGGCCGCAGATTCAAGTTCAGACTCAGACACTCCACAATTCTTTCATTACGCGCGGCCAGCGCGCCATATTATGAAGAAAATGGGATACAACCTAAAGCATGGAGGAGGCCTAAATTTTAGAAAAGGAAGGCGCAGTTTGATGCGTAACTTTGTGCTTAAAGGGAAGCCTGCAAATTACTATGATAGTACACGCAGGGGGTTGGGATATGTTACACCCACATCATCGGCAACGGTTCAATTCAAAGACAATGAACCAATTCCATCACATTCAGCCTCATCCTCCGAATGGGACTCAGATATCAGTGTGGGAATGATGTTCGAGAATCTCACTGTCAATATGACCTCAAACAGTCAATTGGAGCCCGCGGAAGCTACTGATGAGGAACTATGGGCCCAACAATTAGACCTCCAATGGGAAAGCGATTCGAACTGCGCGAGCCACCTACTGAAGATAAGGTGATGCAGATCAACTTGGGTAGTCAAGACCACCCTAAGCCCATCTTTATAAGTGAAAGCCTATCGCTTATAGAAAAGGAAGAATTGATAATACTCGTAAAGGAGTATATAGACGTCTTCGCATGGAGCAACGAAGACATGCCCGGACTTGATCCGCAAGTCGCCATGCACCGTCTAAATATCAAACCTGACGTCAAGCCAGTCAAGCAGCAACAACGTCGGTTTCGCCCGAACATCATGGAAGCTATTGAAGCCGAAGTTCACAAGCTCATTGCATGTGACTTCATTCGCGAGGAACAACATCCAGATTGGGTTGCTAATATCGTTCCCGTCCTCAAGAAGAACGGGAAGATATGGATCTGCATAAACTACCGTGATCTCAATACAGCCTGTCCTAAAGATGAATTCCCGCTACCCATCACCGATGTCATGATCGACAACATATGTGGATTCGAAAGGATGTCTTTCATAGACGGCTTTTGTAACGCCCCGATCCCGCAGGTACGGGGACGTTATGGCGACGTACATATGGGTTATTACCCGACCCGTTTGCCACCCAGACCCGCTCCAAAACCCATTAAAGGTAAAAGTGCAGAAAACCCCCTGAGTCATTTAAGTAATTGCATTCGAATTATTTTTATTTGCATATTTAACCATTTCCATTACTTTTAGTGATCGGGCGATATCTGGAGCATCCGGACTCCGATTTGGACGATTCTGGATCCGTTGTGATCGTGGGAAAGAGAGCTACCTTCCCATGGCCAGTTTGTGAGTATTTTCCTTCTCTAAATTATATCTATTCATATTTAATGAAGTGAGTGGTTGCTTTAGGTACGAAATCGTAATTATGGGTTAAGCACTAGAAATGTTAATTAATAACTTCATTAGAGAAAAGTCATGTTTTGTAATAAGAAGCTGTATAATATGTTAGTAAACATAAACAATAAACTAATACTGATAGATTATAAGTTATAGATGATCAATTAAAGGATCACTTGACACTGTTACTTCATGGATAACTATTATAGTTATACAATACTGCTACATGTACATTGATACACGCGTGGTTACACAATACTGCTACATGTATACTAATACACGTACACTAATACACGCGTACTCCATTCTACGAGATATTGTCACTATTCCATTGTTACCCTTACCGAACTGCTGGTACACTGACCGTATTGCATGTAAATATCAGTTACACTGGATATCATTATTTCATGTAGTTCCATGTACATGTCTCACTAGGACATATACTGAGATTCACGACACGCTTAACTATATACGGATATGCTATTACACAGGATACCGCTATATGGATACTCCGTGCATGTCTTACACTACTGTTATATACACTCACCGGTCTACATGCATTGATTATCTATGTATTCCTGTTGCATGGATCATGATTTATATTATTATTACATGGATATACCTGGATTCCCGTTATATTGAACACTGTTTATGTTACATGGATTATTGTTACATGAGTAATCCATCCTGTCTTCCCGTTACATGATTATTTCCCGTTCTGATATTGGTATTCCCGTTACTGGACATGTGAGCTGTTGATATGTGATGTGTGAAACTAAGTGCCACGTGGATTCAAGCCACGGGGGCCACCTCTAGAATCCCACATCTATTGTTTCCCGTTATCGTGTTTCGTGCTATCAACAGAGCTCATGTCCTGTTATCGTGTTACATGTATCATGTACTGTTCTTGTTCCTAATATCCTGTGTACATTAAATGTATGAAATATAAGATGGGGTGGGGGAGACTTGACGGTTGACTAGATCTTGTCGGGTGGATATCTGGATCTATTGTTTGTCCCACTGCAGGGGACAGGGTAGTGCTGACTACCGTCTGTTATAGCTCATGAGCTCATGTTTATTGTTTTAGCTCATTGAGTTCCTGTTACATGTTACAGCCATAGCGGGCTGGCCCTGGTCTCAGCAGCCAGGGGTCTGTTTAAGGCCGTGATCCCGGGTATGCACGGGGTACACCCACCTGACTAGATCTCCTCGACTATTGGGTTTTCAATTAACATAATAAAATAGTATACACGATAGTGACGTCGGGAACACTTGTTATTTGGTCACTCTCTCGTTTGGATAATGGTAACCCATATGCCATGTCCGGATGGGTTCGACTGGAGTGCGGGCTCCAGTATGAACTGCTAGTGGTATGGGACACTGGAAGAGATTGATTAAAAGACCAGGTGGTACTGATTGCTACTATTGTATAAATAACATGACTTGCCTGATACATGGAGTCACTTGTTTAGTTGTATTTGTTTCTATACCTGATCATTTATCCGCTATCATGTTACATGTATATCTGTTACTTTGCCTGGTACATGTTACTTTTTCTGTGGTAGCATACTACGCATGTTCTGCATTGCATCTATTCTGTTTTCATATGCCCACCTGCATGTTCATATTGCATATGCCCACCTGTATGGTCACTGCAATCACGTCACCACTAGACGACAGTATTTATGATATAAACCGGGCACGCCTAAAGATATGACCAGATGATAACCGGCTAGGTAGTGATGGTATTAAAAGATAACATGCTTATATCTTTCATGTTTAGATACTTCTGCTGCTACTTATATGCTTATTATATGCTTGGGATATGATATCACTATTACAACAGCATGTATTATCTATTATTATTGTGCTTATATTACTATAGTACATATTATTGCCTCCTTCATTTTACCACTCACTAGGACGCTTTCTGATGACCCTGGATTTGCATGCCCAGGTTGGAGATCCGAGCTACCGTATTATCAGATAGTGCCTTGGAGTCACATAGGAGACTCGTCATCGAGACCATTCATAGGTATCCTTGTAATTTGTTTCTGTTATCTTATTTATACCTGTTTTCTTATCGGTTATGATCACTAACCTCTTTCTGCAGATATTCTTGTACTTATTTCCTACTGGAACTCTTATAACTATGGAGGTTATGTCCTGTACTGAGGCTTAACGTACGCGTGAGTGTGTTTTCACCTCGCGTATGTACGTCGCCATAACTTCTCTGTATCCTTGGGATCGGGGCGTTACAGCTTTTCAGGGTACAACCAGATTAAGATGTATCCTGACGATGAAAAGCATACTTCGTTCCGAACATCATTGGGGGTATACTGCTACACCGTAATGCCCTTCGGACTGAAGAACGCAGGAGCAACCTATCAGCGGGCAATGAGTACAATCTTCCGCGATCATCTCCGAAAAAAACAGTAGAATGCTATGTCGACGACATTGCTGTCAAAAGCCGCAGCAAGGATGAACATCTCCGCGATTTGAGAACGATGTTCAACATAATGCGGACTCATCAGCTGAAAATGAATCCGACAAAATCCTTCTTGGGAGTGTCAAGTGGCAAGTTCCTTGGGTTTATTGTTACATCAAAAGGGATTCATCTTGACCCAGACAAAGTCAAAGCCATTCAGAGCATGCATCCACCGAGGAATCTTAAAGAACTCAGGGCTTGCAAGGTAGACTGGCTTATATTAGAAGATTCATTGCAAATCTCTCAGGCCGATGTCAGCCGTTCACCCGACTCATGAAGAAGGGTGCTTCCTTCGTATGGGATCAAGCTTGTCAGGAAGCTTATGAAGACATCAAGAGGTATCTCACAAAACCTCCAGTCTTAGTGGCCCCCACATCAGGGAAACCATTCTTACTTTATGTGAAAGCTGTGGACCATTCTCTTGGTGCCTCCTTGCTCAAAAAGACGACAATGGTCACGAGCAAGTCATTTATTATCTAAGCAGGACTCTGATAGGGGCGGAATCTCGCTATAATCCTATCAAGAAATAGTGTTTAGCTCTCGTCTTTACTGTTCAGAAGACGCGACATTATTTGGTCAGCCAAACCATACATGTCATCTCTAGAGTAAACCCCTTGCGTCTTCTCATGACAAAGCCAGGATCACTGAATTCAAGATTGGCTAAATGGGCACTTCTTTTGTCTCAATACGACATGATCTTTACCCCTCAGAAGGCGGTTAAAGGTCAGACCCTTGCAGAGTTCTTGGCTGCTCATCCAGTTCTGGAACATTCAAAACTTCACGAGGATATTGCTGATGAGGTCTTCGACTCCAATGTAACCTCAGAGGAGGAAGTGTGGCAGATGTTCTTCGATGGAGCATCGCGAATGGGCCCTAAAGGTAAGATTATTGCCGGAGTAGGGGTTGTGTTTATCTCCCCACAGAATCATGTCCTGCCCAGAGCATTTTCTCTGACGGAATCATGCTCCAACAATATAGCAGAATATAATGCCCTGCTCATTGGTCTTCAGCTTGCCCACGAAATGGGGGTACGCTACCTTGAAGCCTACGACGATTCAAAACTGATTATCAATCAGGTTAAAGGCGAATATGAGGTCCGCCACGAAGACTTGGTGCCTTATTATCACACAGTCATCGAATTGGCTAATCTATTTGAAGGCTTCTACATCGGGCACGTGTTTCGATCTCAAAATACCAAGGCAGACGCTCTTGCTGCGTTTGCAAACAACACTAGTCTTGCCAGCCGACACCGAGTATCACCTCACAGTCGCAACTCGACATCTTGTATGCTCTAAGCATATGTTAAGAACCGAGAAGTCTATAATGTCTCCATAGATTTTGAGCTGAGAGATTTGCGCTTTCCTCTCATTGACTATGCTTTGGACGGTCTGCTTCCAGACGATCCTAAAGAAGCGGCATCTATCAGACGAAGGTTTCTCCGTTTCTACTACGATCCAACTCTGAAGACCCTTTACCATCGTTCATATGACAGTGTCCTCCTCCGTTGCCTTTCTCATTCAGAGGCACAGGAAGTGCTTAAAGAAGCACACGACGGCATATGTGGAGCTCATCAGCCAGGTCCAAAGCTCAAAGACAGGCTGCATAGGCTTGGATATTATTGGCCAACTATGATAGCCGATGCCATCCAATATGCACGAAGGTGTAACGCGTGTCAAATCCATGCGGACTTCATACACCAGCCTTCGGAGTTGTTCCCCCCGACTGTTGCTTCATGGCCATTTGAAGCATGGGGAATAGATGTCGTAGGGACAATTAGCCCCTCTTCAACAAAAGGTCACCGGTTTATCCTGGCAATAACCGATTACTTTTCAAAGTGGCAGAAGCTATACCATTGGCTGAAGTCAAAACCTGTAATGTGGTTAATTTCATCAAACGCCATGTCATCCATCGATTTGGTGTCCCTAGGCGGATCATCCACGACAACGGTCCCCAATTCATAAGCCAAGTATTCTATCGGTTCTGCGATAAATACCGAATTCAAAATGTGGCTTCAACTGCCTATAACCCTGCTGCTAATGGTTTGGCGGAGGCATTCAACAAAACGATTATCAAGCTGTAATGCCCTAATCCCGCAGGTACGGAGACGTTATGGCGACGTACATACACGAGGTGAAAACACTCTCACGCGTACGTTAAGCCTCAGTACAGGACATAGCCTCCATATACATAAGGGTTCCAGCAGGAAATAAGTACAAGAATACCTGTAGAAAGAGGTTAGTGATCATAACAGATATAAAAATAGGGATCAATAAGCTAACAGGAACAAAGCACAAAGATACCTATGAAGGGTCTCGATAGTAAAGTCTCCTATGTGAATCCAATGAACTAGCTGACCAAACGATAACTCGGATCTCCAACCTGGGCACTCAAACTCAGGTCGTCAGAAAGCGACCTAGTGAGTGGTAAAATGAAGGAGGTAGTAATATACATAATAGTAATACAAACACGATAATAATATATAATACATGATGTTGTACTAGTGATACCATATAATAAGTATATCATAAGCAGTAGAAATATATCAACAGGTCATCTTTTATTACCATCACTCCCTAGCTGGGTGTCATCGGGTTATGTCTATAGTCGTATCCAGTTTATATCATAAATAATGTCGTCTAGTGTTGACGTGATAGAAGTGGGCATGCAGGTGGTGATGTGAGAGAAGTGAACATGCAGATGGGCATATGTAAGATAATCATAATGCGGTGTTGTGCATAGACAGTAACGATATCTACAAGGTATACAGAAAACAGAATGGATGCTATGCAGTATACTTGTACATGAGTAGTATATGCAGATGCAGACACAGATAACAGAAGGTATGTAATACAGTGTATACATGTACAGGAGTAGTAGGTCACCACAGAATGTGTAACATGTACCAGGTAAAGTAACAAAGTATACATGTAACATGATAGCGGTTAAATGATCAGGAATAGTAACAAGTACAACTAAACAATAGTATACATGTATCAGATAAGTCATGTTATTTATACAATAATCACAATCAGTACCACCTGGGATTTTAGTCAATCTCTTCCAGTGTCCCATATCACTGGCAGTCCATACTAGAGCCTGCACTCCAGTCGAACTCATCCGGACATGGCATACGGGTACCATTATCCAAACGAGAGAGTGACCAAATAACAAGTGTTTCTGACGTCACTATTGTTGGATTATTAAATGCATCATATACTGGGTCTGCATAGTAAGTGCACTGAGGATGCCTCCATCATGCCGACACCCGCGATGTGGGATTCTAGAGGTGGCCCCCACGGATTCAAGAGGTGGCCCCCACCATGTCTGTGGTGTGGCACTTTATTCCGTGTGGCACTTAGTTCCACACACATGTGCCGGACGCCAGCATGACCGTGCATATAACGGGAGTACCATATATAACAAGAATACTGAGTCTGGTCAGTAACAATATCAATAACAAGAACACCGAAGACATCCTCATCACCCAACACCAGACGGAGTGAGGATTCTAGAGGTGGCCCCTACGGATTCAAGAGGTGGCCCCCACCACGGATAGGTGTGATGTGGTACTTTGCTCCGTGTGGCACTTAGTTCCATACATGTTCCGCCGGACGCTGGCGTGACTGTGCTAATAACTGGTGTACCAGCATACAAGTCTGAACTATACGGTATATCAAGTACTAGAACAGTGCATGGTACAAGTAATACGAGAATAGAACATGCGTTCAGCTCATATATCCAGTAACAGGAATATCAATATCAATAACGGGAAATATTCATGTAACTGGCATACAGGAAGATACATGCAACAATAATACATGCAATATGAACAGTGATCTATATGACAAGAATATAAACACAAGCAATGCATGTATACCGGAATATATAGATAACAGTGATGCATGAACATGCTATAATAGTGTCACGGGTATCAGTGACCTAAAATAATAGTATCTAGTGTAATCGGTAATTATCCTACATGCCATGTCCAATGTACTAGAATGTTCGTGTAATGATAATACGAGTGCATGTAGGACTGGTGTTTAGTGTGAGTCTAGTCATGGTGATCATACCATATATCCCTATTTGTAATAATTATTACCATATTATGAATAGGATCAAGAGCACAATATTTTAATTTACCTAGTACCATTCTTCACTAAGAATCCCGCTATTTAAATAAGTCATCTATCGTTTATAATAACCCAAGAGTTCTATTTAATGCTATTTACAGTGATATTGATAGACTGATAAACACGACTTATTAGTTAAAGTAATCTATCAATTGAATTAAACATGATAACTATAATTTATAAAAGAAAAATACTCACAAACTAGCCATGGAAGGTAGCTCTCTTCCCCACGATCGCAACGGATCCAGAATCGTCCAAATCGGAGTCCGGATGCTCCCGATCCCCCGAATACTAAAAGTAATAAAATGGGGTTAAATATGTAATAAATATTGAAATGTAAATAATACATAATAGCAGGGGGTTTCTGTAACATTACCTGTAATGGGTTGGATGCGGGTTTAGGCTCATAACGGGTCGGGTTTAGATCCAAACCCAAACCCAATTAACTTAAGTTATTGGGTAACTGGGTTAACAGGTGAATGGGTTTAGATATTGGGTTTTGGATTTCAACAAACCAAATGGGTTATTGGGTTCGCACCCATTTATGGGTGTGAACCCATAATGGGTGCAGCAACAGCAGCATGAGCTGCTGCTTGTGCCCACGCACAGTCCGGCCAGCAGGTGCTGGCCGACGGCGGGGGAGGCCCGCCGGCGGCGGTCCCGGCCGCCGGCGGGGGGCGGCGTCAGTTCAGGCCGCGCAAAAGCGTGAGAGAGAGAGAGGTGTGAGAGAGGGAAAGAGAGTTGGAGAGAGGAAGAAACAAAGAAAAGAACAAGAAAGAAAGAAGAAAGAAGAAGAGAAGAAGAAGAAGAAGAGGAAGGAGAGGGGGTGGCGGCGGTGGCGCCGGCCGTGGCTGGGGCGCGGCGGCGGCCGGCCAGGGGTGCTGGCGACGGTCAGGCCCCCCTTGTAGGAGGGTCTGCACAGAGAGAGAGGAGGAGAGAAATAGTGAGAGAGAGAGAGAAATTGGGTAGAGAGAGAGGTTTAGAGAGAGATTTTGAAAGAGGGAGAGAGGGATTGTATTTAGAGGGGAGAGAGAGGCGGTGTGAAGTCGGTTGGGTTTAGGCGGTGGAGAATTATCCAGAGAGATGGAGAAGAAGAGGGAAAATGAAATAAAGAGAAAAGCTTTTTATATTATTTAATTAATATTATAAGTGGGTCAAAAACTGATTAGCTTCGAATGGTACCCAAAAATTAAAGAAAATAGAGAATATTATCGTAAGACGTAATATAAAATGGTTTGAAGAAATTCAATCCGGTTTATAAATTAAAAATCCCGGAGTGTCTCACCGATACCGGGCGACACCGGTTTGGCCGGATTTTCGATAAATTCAGAAAAATTTCAAAAATACTAATGTGTAGATCATACAATTCTAAGACACATGGTGAAAGCGGATTCTCAAAATTCTATTCCATTTGTGAAAGAAAAATCGTAAAGCCGATTATCGGTATCGGTCGACACCGACTACAGAGATTTTCCAAACTAATCCAGAAAAATTCCAGAAAATCCTGAAAAATCCTGAAAAATCTAAAATATTAAAAAATATTTTTGAAACTAAATCGGCTCAATCTGACCACTAGGAAGGTCAAAGCAACATTATACGTCGTATCGCGTACTGATACGGTGATACGTATCTCAGGGATCAGGGGGTTACATTTCTCCCCACCTTACAAAAAATTTCGTCCTCGAAATTTCAAAGCAGGTGGGAGAACAATATTTCCAACCCCAAAGTCTAAAGGTTATGGGTCCACGATACTTCCGCTGCGCACTCTGATCTCTATAAGGAACTCGGGATGGAGAAGTAGTGTAGTGAATGACAACTAACAGATGAAAGCAATACGATGAAAAGAAAGCAAGGAAGAAATCAGATAGTCTGGGTGATAACTATCATTAAGGAATAGAAAAGAGTCAAGGAATGAATGGTCAATGACATGGTATTCTTGTACTCGTCGCTGGAATCCCAAATGCAGATACAAACACGTTTAAATCTGATTCTACTTGTACTGTTGGTAAGAGCCCAAGTATGGACCCAGGTGGTTACCCACACCAGGCGTGAACCTAGGCTCTGATACCACTATGTAACGCCCCGATCCCGCAGGTATGGAGACGTTATGGCGACGTACATACGCGAGGTGAAAACACCCTCACGCGTACGTTAAGCCTCAGTACAGGACATAGCCTCCATATACATAAGGGTTCCAGCAGGAAATAAGTACAAGAATACCTGCAGAAAGAGGTTAGTGATCATAACAGATATAAAAATAGGGATCAATAAGCTAACAGGAACAAAGCACAAAGATACCTATGAAGGGTCTCGATGGTAAAGTCTCCTATGTGAATCCAATGAACTAGCTGACCAAACGATAACTCGGACTCCAACCTGGGCACGCAAACCCAGGGTCGTCAGAAAGCGACCTAGTGAGTGATAAAATGAAGGAGGTAGTAATATATATAATAGTAATACAAACACGATAATAATATAAATACATGATGTTGTACTAGTGATACCATATAATAAGTATATCATAAGCAGTAGACATATATCAACATGTAAGCAGTAGAAATATATCAATAGGTCATCTTTTATTACCATCACTCCCTAGCTGGGTGTCATCCGGTTATGTCTATAGTCCAGTTTATATCATAAATAATGTCGTCTAGTGTTGACGTGATAGAAGTGGGCATGCAGGTGGTGACGTGAGAGAAGTGAACATGCAGATGTGCATATGTAAGATAACCATAATGCGGTGTTGTGCATAGACAGTAACGATATCTACAAGGTATACAGAAAACAGAATGGATGCTATGCAGTATACTTGCACATGAGTAGTATATGCAGATGCAGACACAGATAACAGAAGGTATATAATACAGTGTATACATGTACAGGAGTAGTAGGTCACCACAAAATGTGTAACATGTACCAGGTAAAGTAACAAAGTATACATGTAACATGATAGCGGTTAAATGATCAGGAATAGTAACAAGTACAACTAAACAATAGTATACATGTATCAGACAAGTCATGTTATTTATACAATAATCACAATCAGTACCACCTGGGATTTTAGTCAATCTCTTCCAGTGTCACATACCACTGGCAGTCCATACTGGAGCCCGCACTCCTGTCGAACTCATCCGGACATGGCATACGGGTACCATTATCCAAACGAGAGAGTGACCAAATAACAAGCGTTCCTGACGTCACTATTGTTGGATTATTAAATGTATCATGTACTGGGTCTGCATAGTAAGTGCACTGAGGATGCCTCCATCATGCCGACACCCCGCGATGTGGGATTCTAGAGGTGGCCCCCACGGATTCAAGAGGTGGCCCCCACCATGTCTGTGGTGTGGCACTTTGTTCCGTGTGGCACTTAGTTCCACACACCATGTGCCGGACGTCAGCATGACCATGCATATAACGGGAATACCATATATAACAAGAATACTGAGTCTGGTCAGTAACAATATCAATAACAAGAACACCGGAGACATCCTCGTCACCCAACACTAGACGGAGTGAGGGTTCTAGAGGTGGCCCCCACCACGGATAGGTGTGATGTGGCACTTTGCTCCGTGTGGCACTTAGTTCCACACATGTTTCGCCGGACGCTGGCATGACTGTGCTAATAACTGGTGTACCAGAATACAAGTCTGAACTACACAGTATATCGAGTACTAGAACAGTGCATGGTACAAGTAATACGAGAATAGAACATGCGTTCAGCTCATATATCCAGTAACAGGAATATCAATATCAATAACGGGAAATATTTATGTAACTGGCATACAGGAAGATAAATGCAACAATAATACATGCAATATGAACGGTGATCTATATGACAAGAATATAAACACAACAATGCATGTATACCGGAATATATAGATAACAGTGATGCATGAACATGCTATAATAGCGTCACGGGTATCAGTGACCTAAAATAACAGTATCTAGTATAATCGGTAATTATCCTACATGCCATGTCCAATGTACTAGAATGTTCGTGTAATGATAATACGAGTGCATGTAGGACTGGTGTTTAGTGTGAGTCTAGTCATGGTGATCATACCATATATCCCTATTTGTAATAATTATTACCATATTATGAATAGGATCAAGAGCACAATATTTTAATTTACATAGTACCATTCTTCACTTAAGAATCCCGCTATTTAAATAAGTCATCTATCGTTTATAATAACCCAAGAGTTCTATTTAATGCTATTTACAGTGATATTGATAGACTGATAAACACGACTTATTAGTTAAAGTAATCTATCAATTGAATTAAATATGATAACTATAATTTATAAAAGAAAAACCTCACAAACTAGCCATGGGAAGGTAGCTCTCTTCCCCACGATCGCAACGGATCCAGAATCGTCCAAATCGGAGTCCGGATGCTCCCGATATCCCCCGAATACTAAAAGTAATAAAATGGGGTTAAATATGCAATAAAAATATTGAAATGTAAATAATACATAATAGCAGGGGGTTTTCTGTAACATTACCTTTAATGGGTTTGGATGCGGGTTTAGGCTCATAACGGGCCGGGTTTAGATCCAAACCCAAACCCAATTAACTTAAGTTATTGGGTAACTGGGTAACGGGTGAACGGGTTTAGATATTGGGTTTTGGGTTTCAACAAACCTAAATGGGTTATTGGGTTCACACCCATTTATGGGTGTGAACCCATAATGGGTGCAGCAGCAGCAGCATGTGCTGCTGCTTGTGCCCGCGCACAGTCGGCCAGCAGGTGCTGGCCGGCGGCGGTCCCGGCCGCCGGCGGTGCGGCGTCGGTTCAGGCCGCGCAAAAGCGTGAGAGAGAGAGGGTGAGAGAGGGAAAGAGAGTTGGAGAGAGGAAGAAACAAAGAAAAGAACAGGAAAGAAAAGAAGAAGAGGAAGGAGAGGGGGTGGCGGCGGTGGCGCCGGCCGTGGCTGGGGTGCGGCGGCGGCCGGCCAGGGGCGCTGGCGACGGTCATCCCCCGCCTTGTGGGCGGGTGTGCACAGAGAGAGAGGGAGGGAGATAGTGAGAGAGAGAGAGAGGTAGAGAGAGAGAAATTGGGTAGAGAGAGAGGTTTAGGGAGAGATTTTGAAAGAGGGAGAAAGGGATTGTATTTAGAGGGGAGAGAGAGGCGGTGTGAAGTCAGTTGGGTTTAGGCGGTGGAGAATTATCCAGAGAGATGGAGAAGAAGAGGGAAAATGAAATAAAGAGAAAAGCTTTTTATATTATTTAATTAATATTATAAGTAAGTCAAAAATTGATTAGCTCCGAATGGTACCCAAAAATTACAGAAAATAGAAAATATTATCCTGAGACGTAATATGAAAACGGTTTGAAGAAATTCAATCCGGTTTGCAAATTAAAAATCTCAGAGTGTCTCACCGATATCGGGCGACACCGGTTTGGCCGGATTTTTGATAAATTCAGAAAAATTCCCAAAAATACAATGCGTAGATCATACGATTCTAAGACATATGGTGAAAGTAGATTCTCAAAATTCTATTCATTTGTGAAAGAAAAATCGTAAAGCCGATTATCGGTATCGGTCGACACCGACTACAGAGATTTTCCAAACTAATCCAGAAAAATTCCAGAAAATCCTGAAAAATCCTGAAAAATCTAAAATATTAGAAAATAATTTTTGAAATTGAAATCAGCTCAATCTAACTACCAGGAAGGTCAAAGCAATATTATACGTCGTATCGCGTACTGATACGGTGATACGTATCTCAGGGATCAGGGGTTACAAAACTACTCAAGAAGTTCGTCTCCTCGAATAAGCGAGATTGAGACGAAAAGCTTGGTGAATGTCTTTGGACCTACCGGACCACGGTTCGAACACCGACAGGTAATACGCCTTTTTCTTTGGTATATGGGTGCGAAGCAGTCATCCCATTGGAAATCCAGATGCCATCATTGCGAGTCGCTCTAATGACTAAGATCACATCAGAAGACAATGATCGGTTGCGCCTCCAAGAGCTCGAAGCCCTAGATGAGAAGCGACTACAAGCTCAGCAACACATCGAGCTGTATCAAGCTCGAATCTCAAAAGCCTTCAATAAGAAGGTCAAACAGAGGGTCTTCCAGAAAGGAGACCTGGTTTTAGCCGTCAGACGACCGATGATTATGACGCGTAAGACCAAAGGCAAATTTCAGCCTAAGTGGGAAGGACCCTTTGTAATAGAAACAATCTATTCAAACGGAGCATACCGCCTTATGACTTCATATGGTGATCTACTCATGATGTCGATCAATGGCAAGTTCTTAAAGAAGTATTATCCCTGATTAAGGATCCTTCTTATGATCAAGTTAACATTACACCTCTGATCAAGACCTTCATGTTCAAAGTACACACAAAGAGAGCCTTTCTCTTCCTCCAAGCGAGATCACACAACCATACACCGATAGGAACCTGGCCATACACTGGTTGTCTTAAAGGAGAATCGAGGTTACCAGATGATCCAACATCCTTAACGATTAAGGATAGGGGAAGATGTTGGCTTTTAAGTCTAACATAAGTCCTCAACAACTCATCATGCTGAGGGGAATAGCATGGCTAGCCCAACTCAACCGATAGTTGGTAAAGGCATATCAAGCCCGTTGACAGCTGAGGATTTGCTAAAAATCCTAAGAGACCTGTTCCCGTTTGATTCCCTCTCCAAAATTACTTACCAATTCTCATCCATAAAATGGTAAGGCCACATATACATTTCGCTGTTACGTTAACAATAAACCTATGACAGCGATTCTCTCGTTTCTCCCTGTGAAAACGAGACCTCTAAAATCACTTACCAATTCTCATCCATAGAATGGTAATACCACATATACATTTCACTGTTACGTTAACATTAAACCTATGACAGTGATTCCCTCGTTTCTCCCCGTGAAAACGAGACCTTTTCCCAAACCCCATTACAACCTTGAGCTTGGTGGCGTCTCAATCGGTTATGTCATTGCGACCTCTGAACCAGCAGATAGCCAAGTCTCAATTTCGAGCTTGTTGACATTTACAAAAGACAAGTCTCAACCCCGAGCCCTGTTGACATTTACAAAAGACAGGTCTCGATACTTGTTGACATTTACAAAAGACAAGTATCACCAACCTTGAGCTTGGTGGCGTTTCAATCGGTTATGTCATTGCGACCTCTGAACCAGCAGACAGCCAAGTCTCAATTTCGAGCTTGTTGACATTTACAAAAGACAAGTCTCAACCCCGAGCCCTGTTGACATTTACAAAAGACAGGTCTCGATACTTGTTGACATTTACAAAAGACAAGTATCACCAACCTTGAGCTTGGTGGCGTCTCAATCGGTTATGTCATTACGACCTCTGAATCAATAGACAGCCAAGTCTCAATTTCGAGCTTGTTGACATTTACAAAAGACAAGTCTCAACCCGAGCCCTGTTGACATTTACAAAGACAGGTCTTGATACTTGTTGACATTTACAAAAGACAAGTATTACCAACCTTGAGCTTGGTGGCGTCTCAATCGGTTATGTCATGTGCGACCTCTGAACCAGCAGACAGCCAAGTCTCAATCTCGAGCTTGTTGACATTTACAAAAGACAAGTCTCAATCCCGAGCCCTGTTGACATTTACAAAGGACAGGTCTCGATACTTGTTGACATTTACAAAAGACAAGTATCACCAACCTTGAGCTTGGTGGCATCTCAATCGGTTATGTCATTGTGACCTCTAAACCAGCAGACAACCAAGTCTCAATCTCGAGCTTGTTGACATTTAAAAGACAAGTCTCAACCCCGAGCCTGTTGACATTTACAAAAGACAGGTCTCGATACTTGTTAACATTTACAAAAGACAAGTATCACCAACCTTGAGCTTGGTGGCGTCTCAATCGGTTATGTCATTGCGACCTCTGAACCAGCAGACAGCCAAGTCTCAATTTCGAGTTTGTTGACATTTACAAAAGACAAGTCTCAATCCCGAGCCCTGTTGACATTTACAAAAGACAGGTCTCGATACTTGTTGACATTTACAAAAAAAAGTATCACCAACCTTGAGCTTGGTGGCGTCTCAATCAGTTATGTCATTCGACCTCTGAACCAGCAGACAGCCAAGTCTCAATTTCGAGCTTGTTGACATTTACAAAAGACAAGTCTCAATCCCGAGCCCTGTTGACATTTACAAAAGACAGGTCTCGATACTTGTTGACATTTACAAAAGACAAGTATCACCAACCTTGAGCTTGGGGCGTCTCAATCGGTTATATCATTGCGACCTCTGAACCAGCAGACAGCCAAGTCTCAATTTCGAGCTTGTTGACATTTACAAAAGACAAGTCTTAACCCGAGCCCTGTTGACATTTACAAAAGACAGGTCTCGATACTTGTTGACATTTACAAAAGACAAGTATCACTAACCTTGAGCTTGGTGGCGTCTCAATCGGTTATGTCATTGTGACCTCTGAACCAGCATACAGCCAAATCTCAATTTCGAGCTTGTTGACATTTACAAAAGACAAGTCTCAACCCCGAGCCCTGTTGACATTTACAAAAGACAGGTCTCAATACTTGTTGACATTTACAAAAGACAAATATCACCAACCTTGAAGCTTGGTGGCTTCTCAACCAGTTATGTCATCGCGACCTCTGAACTGACAGACAGCCAAGTCTTAGTATTCAATCCAACAAAGACCATGTTCTCAAACGGTTGCAATACAATTTGGAACTGACAATTCAGAAAGTGGAACAATTTAGAGATTCGACAGGGAGTCAAAACAAAACAAAAAAAAATTATTTTCATTGATTCCAAAAGGATGGGATACATGGAGGCACATATATTACGACCTACGAGCGTACATCATAAGATCTGATCCGCTCTTCAAGGGAAGCCAGCCTTGTCCTCCTATCATCAGCAGCCCGGACAAGCGCCTGCGACCTCAGCTCAGCCTCATTAAAGTTCGTCGCCTGGGCCAAACGAGCTTCGACCTCAGCCAAAGTTGCCCTCTGCACTAACCCCTGCCGCGAGAGTTCATCACTCTGAGCCTTAAGCTGCTCAAGCCGCGCAGTCTCTTCAAGACGCACTGGTTCAGCCCTGGATAAGAGAAGATTTGCCTTCCTGATCATCTCCTTGGCCTTCTCAATTTTATCTTCAACGTCAAGAAGAGCACTGGTGGAGGCATCAATGGCATTCCCAACCTCTGCTTGCCTTGTTTTTAAGGATTTCAAGTTAGAAGAAATAGCCTTAGCAACTTCCTGAGCAGCAAGACGGGCTTCATGCATTTGAGTGACAAGATGCGTAAGCTGCTCATTAACCGAAGACTCCAGGTCTGAGCGGCTAAGACGGCGCCATTCCTCACGTCCCTCTCAAATTGATCTACCAGGAGTTCTAAGGCAGTGGCCTGGTTATACCCTTCAAGGTCCCGAATACTTTCAATACTGCGGAAGAGGACCGCCTTTAAAGTTGAGAACGACATAGTCGAACCTTTCAAGACCAGATCGATGGATCGCCCTAAGCCTTTATAAAAGTTATCGACTATCTCACCTATAAAATTATTTTCAATCTCGGCCACTTCTGGTAGACAGACAACCTCAGAAAAATCCACCAGCCTGGTTGACACTACTTTGGAAGGAACGGCGGGAACACAGGCTGTAGCAGCATGACAGGTCATCGGTGATCTCGACGGAGTCTTCATTGAAACCAGTGCACTAGCCACCGCTGAGGTAGGACTAGTGACCATCTCCTGAACAGCAGGCTCAATCACCAGGGTTGGGGAAGTAGGGCTTGTAATCACCCTCAGCTCTGCACGTGCCACAACTGACGGCGCCTCACTCATTGATATAGTTGGGAGTAAGGACACCTCCGGGACTACCACCCTTCAACCTCTGTTCCTTCGGCTAGCTCAGGCCGATAAGGGGGCAGATCACCATACAGCGCGTCCAACACAGCGGCCTCCGCCGCGGTCGAAGTGCTCACGTCACCCCTTGACCCCTCGGGAAGATCGTCTGGTTCCCTTGAAGTTGACGCACCCTGAGGCGGAACACCTGCAACAAGATTGTGTTTAGGCAAGACATAATAAATAGTAAAAGCTGAGAGGTCGGAACAATACCAAAGGATGAGGTCGCCTCAAACATCTTGGCAACCGCATCAGTCTCCACAGGCTCCATTGGAAAGTCCTTTGCGGAGTCAACACGAATGGCCGGCCCGCTTTCGCTTGCCGAATCTTCCGTGAACCACCCAAAAGAACTTGACGCTACAGGACTTCCTTTGAAAGTCCCAGTGCCTGAAGGACCACGTCAGCTACATCACCTCCGGATTCTTCCGGGACGGCAAAATAGCCAGCCTCAGGACCCTCGTTGTAAGCGAATAGAGGATCATAATGTTCCCCTTGTTCTCCGACGGCTTCAGCTCTCGGGCTCGTCACCGTCTCAGCTCCTACATCACGAAGCAGATAATAAGCGGTTCGGAACACATAGAAGATATATTACAAAGACGAAGCTGATTTTACCTAAGTCCGGAGCAACTTCACCAGTAATCGGTCCAGCAACCGACGGTTCAACTACTAATGGGGGGCAGCCGGAGGAAACGCTGCAGAGGGTTCACCCTCTACGACAACCGTAGGAGCTTGACGACGGGGCTTCTTCACCAACTGTTTCCTACGGGACCCACCTGTCCGTTTGCGCTTGAGAGGGACATCAGAACCTTCCTCCTCCACTTCTTCTACATGTCTTGGGGGAACTGTCCCCATCACGCCAGAACCAGCTGCAGGAGTCCCGGCACCTGTCTCCGCTTCAAAGCGAGGACTTTCTGCATCCGAGGCTTCGCTGTCATCCACAGCAACGAATTCCTCCATGCCTGGGACGCCAACCCTCTTACCTTCCCTTTTCTCAGAGACCTTTCGCTTCAGCCGCTGAGAAATTAACTTCACACCAGAATTGTTAGCATTGAATCCAAGGGGGTGGAGTTGGAAGTTGCATACCACTGGCAGAAGCTCAGGGTCATTAAAAGATTAGGAGTCCTCCTCAACGGCATAGGCAGCCGCGCCCCAGTACAGCCTGCAATGAAGAATTGCCAAGCTCGGGCCCCATCAATAAGGCTCCCCATGAAAGCCAGATTGAGATTTGGGTTGCCCACGTACAGTTGGTCATATCCAAACTGTCGAGCAAACCGACTTGGGACATAAGGCTCCAAGTAGCAGTTATCCCCGCTCCGGTATAATAGATGTGAAGGCCGGATGCTGACCAGCCACTCAAAAACTCCCCAGCTCAGGGACGACTGCCCCTCCCCCGTATCTTTGAACTCTTCCTCAAAACCTGCATCCCAAATACGGGGAAAACAGCGGAAGAGACTATAGACGTCATAACGACGTACCAGCTTACGAGCCTCAGCCACGTAAGTCTTCTGCCATGAGCATCCTTCGAATCGGCGGAGAAGCGCCATTCGAACACCTTCAGGGGGTCCTCTCCTGCTTCAATCAAAGAAGGACAATGCAGGGCGAACCACGCCATTAAATAAGTGTACGGCAGACCTATCCTGGGATTGGGTCCGTCATGGGGCGAAATGGTCCCTTTTCCACGCTTCATAGTTGGTGGCCTGCAAAAAGCCTCCATCAATGCACGAAGGCCTCTCTGAATACAGCACACCATGGCCGGAAGAAGTCCCAGAGGAAGACCATGAACCAAACGAACAGCATGCAGCAAAACATTCAGATGAACGACGTCACCCGAAGAAGACGGCACCACACACCTCTTCAGCCAGACTGTTAAGAAACTAGCCAGAAATGCCTTCCGGGACATCGGCCTACGAGCCTGATGATGGAAACTCCGAAGGATATCACCCTTCTTATAGGGACCATCGTCTTCCTTCACAACTAGATCCCCTTGGAAGTGCTTTTGCATCCGGTCAAAGATGTCTTCATTAGCAACTTCACAATGAGCTGCTTCAGGAGTATTCTCCATATCCGGGAATAAGTAATCTCCCCAGCTCTTCAAGCTACAGGAGGTTCCCTTGCTGCCTCCATGCATACTGGAGCAAATGTGCAAATGGCACATTAACTCCCTGTAGGTCTCAAACAAAGCGGGCTCCTACTTCTCCAGAAGCGCCAATTCTGTCTCGCACGGGAAGTATTCTTCATATGGAAGAGACCCAAAAGGCAGAGCAGAGACTTCCCACATCTCATGCAAGGCCATACCCAATTCGCCAATAGGGGTGAAGAAAGTCCCTGAAGCTGGGCAATACAATTCAAAGATGGCGTAGAAGCACGCCACGTTCATCTCAATACCATGACAGGTCGCCCGGATGGCCTCATGAAGGTTCAGCCTCTCCAAATCCTCCTCGAAATGAGCAAGGATATATATAGTTAAATCCCTCCACCATGCCTTCGGAGGGTGAATCCAGCCTGGAGTTTTGAAGTCAGTGGCTGGGTAGTTCCCATTGACCTTGCAGAATTGGTTGCCAAAGGTCAGCGCCACTGCAGGATTTTCTCCCACTGGGATCTCTCGTGACACATTCCCAGGATGTAGACCCATTATGCAACGAGGAGGCCCCGCTCTTGTATAACCGGGAGACTGAAGCATCAATTTCCCTATGTGGACAGAGTCAGTACTCCGGCTCACTTCCCACGACATCTTCCGAGCCTGCGTCACGCACTGGAAGGAAGACAAAGAAAAATGTCGCTTGTTGGACGGAAGGTAGAACTTCTCACCATCCAACTGGAAAATCCACTGTCCTTCCCCTGCCAGTAGTTAGTGGTCAGGATCTGGTGCGGCATCCCTAACATGAAATCGGGCTTCCTATAAGTTCGACGGTCGATATCTTCAAGGGGAGCCATAGTCAAAATACTCCTCGTGGTATATTGATCACCACCATGAATAAGCGTGTCTCGGACGAGAGAACTCCGCTCAGTAAACAGAGAAGCCTACCCTTAAAATTGCAGGCTGATATTGCCGTCCAATCCCCTGGTCATCCCAAATAGACTGTTCAAAGGATCATTAGTGTAGTGCACTGCAGGAACAAAGAAGAATCATGATTAGTTCATCAACCAAGCGAACACAAAGACACAAGTTTCACCAAGGCATAACCTCGCCCTTTGAGCGAAGCTAGCAAGGCGATAGCTTCAACAAAGCTTAGCCTCACAGTCAAGTCCGCATTTCGCAGAAAATGTCCAAGTGGTAGCTTCGCCTCGAAAAGCTTAAGCAGAAAGCGGCACAACCCAAGGGCTAACTTCGTCAGAAGGATATTATGGTCTAAAGATTATTTTAAGGGCATGAAGGTCCTTTTCAGTCATGTTTGAAAGGACAGCTTCGTACCCTGTTGTTCAACAGGGTGTGAACAGCCTAAGGGATAGCTTCGCTTGGAAGCTTGAAGGAGAACTCTTCAGTTCTTGGATTCCCATTCAAGAAAGCAAGTAAGAAAATTCAAGGAACTGAATTCCCTAAGAATAATAGATCACAATTGATCATTATTGGGTTCATCCAGAGATAGCCAGACATCGGCTTTCAAAAAGACGACAGTCTCTAATCGAAAGGAAAAGTTCCCTACCGGCGATTGGTCGTTCGATGACCGGAGGAGGAGAAGGACCCTCCGCTGCAGGAGTTGCCACTTTTTTCTCGCTCGTCTCTTGGGCGCCATTGAAGAACTACGGAAGTTCTTGAACTCCTGAATAAAGAGGAAAGAAGAAGAAAAAAGAGTCAAAGTTCTCTGAAATTTCTTTTAAAGAGAAGTGATCTGTCCTCTCTCAGTCCGATCGGACTTTTATAGGCCAATGAGAGCCTGAAACGATGCCTCGTAAACAGTGCAGGCTATCGTTTCAAATTAATTCGAAACGGCGCCTAAAGCGCCTTCCCGAAAAGCGCTGATTCAGCCACTAAGGGCTAACTTCGCCATAAGTCAGATGCGGACTTCGCACAAAAAGATTGCCTTAGCTTCGCTGAAGGCGTAGGCCGAAATTTGCAGATATGCTAGCTTCGCTGGGAGCTCGTTCCTGTCTTAATCCTATCTTTAACCTCACATAAAGTTTACCTCCGATAGCCAAATTTAAGACGAAGGCGAGGCGGAAATCAAATGAGTAGAAAATGAACTTTCATTGATTTAAAAGGAAAGGTACATTGATACTACATCAAGGTTGTGTTTCGAACAACAGATTCAGTTGCTCGGCTGGATCATTTGCGCAAAAGGCATACAAGTGGTTTTATCTGCTTCCAAGCCAGACCAACTGGACAAGAAAGGCCTTCCTCCTGCACAAGGCTGTAACCAGAACAGATGGTGCCACCAGGACAGATGGTGTCATCTGGACAGATTGTGCCACCAGGACAAGGCCGTAACCCTTCGCATGATGGCAGATTTTGCCACTAGGAAGCCGGATCTTCTTTAATTAAAATTAGCAAAGGACTGATCGCCACCAGCAGGTTGGACCTTCTATGATGAAAATGGGCAATGGGAAGGTCAGTGATCTCACAGGTGACGTCCGCTTTTCCGAAGTGGATCATCTCGGATAAGCGGCTACCAGCCTCGCCTCAAAAGGAATCATCCGGATAAGCGACTGCCAACAGCCTCTGGGACACACATCAGCTGCCCAAGTTTGTTCCTTCTGCTTAAAAGTAAAGCTTCAACCGGGGAAGCATAAGGCAACTTTTCGGTCTCTTTCATCAAGTCACAAGATTGGCGAACATAGCTCACTGCAATGCAAATCAGAACAGATTAACAGTTAAACACAGGGGAAGCTGCAAAAACATTAAGTCAGATTCTTTGGGACGAAGCAATCCGATTTCAGTTAAAGCAGAGGATAAGCCTCGCTTGCACAACAATGATGGGCTAGCTCAGCAAACGCCAAGTCCTAACCTCGCCTATACGGCTAAGCCAGACTGATCCTATGGGACACAATCTTAGCCCCACCTATATGGCAAGACTGGCTCAACCTTGAAGAAACTAAGTCCCAAGTTCTGCCTGTGCAGCGGACTTAACATGCAGTGATCTTTCTCTGATCAAGTCAAGATGATAGCTTCGCTGGGAAGCTATGCTGAAATCCTTCTCCGCAGATCAGTTAAATGGAGAATAAGGGAAGTTAATCCCTGAAGCAGCTGATTACAGCTAAAGCTAAATTAAGGGAGATGAATTCCCTAAAGTTGGTGAAGTCGTTGAATGATCAAGACTTACCGGTCCTTGGCCGGATAATGACCAGAGTGGGCATTCCCACTAATTCAGAGATCTGAGTATCTCTCTCAACCAAGAGAAGAGGAGAGAGAGCAGATCACTTCTCTTCAGAGAACCTCAAGTGTCCTACTTATAGGCCTCATGGCCTGAGAGCTGCCGCCTCAAGCGTGGAAGCACGAGCGCATTTAAGGCATTTATGCGCCTTGACAAAAGGGACGGTTTCCCTTGGAACCGTGCAAAGGAAGAAACGTCTCTCTCATAAAGGCACTCATGGCGCCTTGAAGAAAGGGAATATCCTCCCTCGGAAATGCACAAGGGAGAATATCTCCCTCAATCAGTGCGAGAGAAGAAGTAATCCTTCTCATAACCGGCCCACGGCAGTTGGCCTTGGGAAAGCAACAGATATTCCAGAGCGAACCTATCTAGCCGCGAAGCTACCCAGACGCGAGTCTATATGATTCCTTGGCGAATCTACATCCTAAAGCAGGATTCAAAGCGAAGCTGAACTCAACCATCATGGCGACGTTCATACTCCACACACCACCAATCAAAGCAGTTCAAAGTATTTCAAAGTCTAAGCCATCGCAGACTTTTGAAAACTTTGAAGGGGGTCTTGTTGACACTTAAAAAAGACAAGATTCTTATTGGTCCGAACAATGTCTAAACTTGTTGACATTTACAAAAGACAAGTGGCAGACGAGCTGAAGACCAGTTTTCACCCGTCTCCGAGGGACAGGGAAGCAACTTGGACTCCACTGATCCAGCAAGTAGACAGTGAACACGGGTTGTTTCTGAACAGACCTCAGCAGGTCTAAGATGCTACCACTTAGCATCACATTAGCCCAAAGGGATAGCCTCGCTTGAGAGGCTAGGTTCACCCGACTCCGCCTTGAAGCCATTCAAAGCCTCGCCAGGAAGCTAACTCATAGCTTCGCCAGAGGAAGTCAGCTTCGCCTTGAAGCTATACACAACTGCGCAGAAAGGGTATATGGTAGCCTCACCACAGATGATTTCTAGCTCCGCCAAAGAGCTTTGTTCTGACTTCGTCAGAAACTGCCTCCAGCTCCGCTGAGAGTTCAAAGCGGGCAGCGCCGCTGCTGGTCAACCTTTGACCAATCAAATCTTCAGATGAGATCAGATCTAATCAGGATCAAGATCAAATTCAATTAAGATCAAATCAGAGATCAAATTCGGCAGTTGATTGCCACAATCTCTTGGCTCTCTTAAAACGAGTAAGAGGATCAGGAGAGATCTTTCAATTATATGGAAAGGATCAAAACGGATCAGAAGGATCAACCAACCTGCCATTTCTAACTTCGCAGAAGCTGATCCTAGCCTCGCAGCAAGGCTACTTTCCAGATTTAAACAGATT